>PVKE010018875.1:0-29069 GCA_004027555.1 Craseonycteris thonglongyai
AACTGTGGGAACTCCCCAGTTCAGCACGTGGGTCCTGCCTGGGCCGGAGCCGGGATTCGATCCTCGGTCCTCGGGGCCTCAAAGCGAGCGCTCAACCCGCTGAGCCGTCCCGGCTTTCCCAATTGGTTTTTTTTTGACAGAGACAGACAAGAGAGAGACAGAGAGAAGGGGGAGGGCCCAGAGCAGTTTCCATAGCTGTACATCATCAGGCTTCTACATAGTTTCACTCCACAGGTGTGCACAGGGCTGCGCTGGGCAGGAACTGGGGCCAGGGGACTCCAGGATGGTCCCTGGCAAGAACCGAACTTGGGGCACACCCCAGTTCAGCATGTGGGTCTGCACGGGCTGGGGCTGGGATTCAATCCTCGGACCCAGGGGCTGCAAAGGCTCAACCCACTGAGCAATCTTGGCATCCCCCAGGGGCTTATCTTGGAAGGGAGGGGTAATGAAAATGTCCTAAGATTGACTGTGGTGATGCTGCAGTTCTGAATATGCTAAAAGCTGACATGGGGTTCAAATTCCCATAGGCAATTGCCCTGCAGGCCAGTGAGGCCTGTATGACACACTCCTTCAGAGGTAGCAGCCCTCTAGCGGATCCCCCATTTCCACTTAGCCCCTCCATAGCCCACCTCCCACACTTCACATCATCCTGCTCAACATTGCCCAAAGGCCCCCATCATAGTAAGAATGAGACACATTGTCACACTGGCCCCTGGTTGCTTTCCTGTCTCTTTAGGCTGGTCCCTGTCACAGGACCTCACTGCCTGGCCATTCCTTCTCCCTGGACTGCTCATACCACAAATCCTGGCAGGTTCTCTCCTTCCTATATTTTAGGATTCACTTTCTCAGAGACCACCCTGTCTAAAAACACATGGGAGGGGAGCAAGCACACACTCTAATCTTGACCATTCAGAGCCTCCCCTGTGACTTTACACAAAGAAGCCTGACTTCGGTGGAAGGACAGTCAATGGGTTCAAGCAGAGCCAAGAGGTAGAGTTCTGGCAACAGGGCGTGAAACCCCGACTTTGGCCCTACTGTGGGGCTTTCTGACCAAATAAACCCGTAAGCTCCATGTTGAGTGTAAGTTTAAGTTGGGTGTTTTGCACTTGGCATCTGATGATTCAAGGCTATTCCTGCCTGTAGGATGCCTGACCCACAGAGCTGCTCAGTAAATGGCTGAGACTCTACAAGGGGGAGTGTTCTGCCCATAGATGGGAAGTCAGGGCTGCCAGATGTGGAGGGTAGCTGATGCTCTGGCAGCCCTTCCTCCTGCTGTCAACGGCATCTTGCCTTTCCTTGGAGGTTCCCCCCACTGACAGAGGTTCAGGTGGGCATATGATCCAGGTGTGGCCACTGAGGGGCCTCTGAGCAATGAGAGGCCATGGGCATCAGTTTTAGGCCTTTTATTCCCATCTCTCTTTTGGAATTACTGGGTAAGAGGGGCTCTCTGTCTATGGGCATGGCTGAGCTGGTAGGATGTGGGCCTGAGCTGCTAGGTCCATCACTGCTACCCCTTGGGGTGAGCTACCTGCCGGTGAGGTGATGGCAGGGAGAGAGAGAAAATTCCTACAACATGCTGGACTGGAGCCCCAGGTGTGGTACAATAAAGCCAACCCTACCCTGCAGCTTTTCACTTTCATGAGCCCAGGGAATTATGTTTTGTTGACTAAGCCACCTGAGTCAGGTTTTCTGACATTTGCGCTGAAGGGGTCCTGACTCCAAGAGCTGCTTGATCCCACCCCAGTTGGGCCTGCCCTCAGACGTGGTGGAACTCACATCAGGCTTGAAGGGCGGCTCCAGCATGCCTGCTCCCAGGCGCTTGAAGTTCAGCTTCTTGAAAAGGGGGTGCTCTTTCACCTCACGGGCACCGCCTCCGCAACACCCTAGGCGCTCAGCAGGGTCCTTGCAGAGGAGCTGTCGCAGGGAAGGGTAGTCAGGGTGGCCTTGGGAGTGGGGCCCCCAGCCTGGGCCCTGCCAGGCCTCCCGCTGGCCACTGTACCTGGGAGCAGAGCGAGCGGGCCTGCGGGGAGAAGCGCTCGGAGTACCCCTCGGCCACCTCCCTCACCAGCCGCTCCACCTCCTCCCGCTTGATCTTCTTTCTCCTCTGCTGGAAGGGCGACTGGCCTGCGATCATCTCATACAGGAGGCAGCCTAGTGCCCACCAGTCTGGACTGAATGTGTACCGTTCATTCTTCACCACCTCCGGAGCTGGGTGGATGGTACAGAAGTTCGGGGTGAAAGGAATTCGGTGTGAGCAGGAGTTAGGGGTGCCCCAAGAATGCCTAGCGCACGTCAAGGCAGGGAATCAGCTCAAACATCCACAGCCAGGCAAGCACTGACAGTGGCCTGCTGGGGTCCCTGATGAGGCAGCTCTTCTAATTTTTCAAGAGAAGTCAGAAATCCTTTTTTGTAATATGAAGCTGCCTGGCTTATTCAATGTCAGCCACCAATTCCAACTGTTTTAAAAACAGTTTGACTGAAACACAGATGTAGGCCAGAAGCCTGCAGGGCTACCAGTGTGCAACCTGTGGATCTAATTTCGAAGAGGAGAGGAGGAGGTAAGTCATTTGCTGGGTGTCTACATTGCTGGCCAGGGCAGGTGCAAGGAGGGGTGGGGTGCCTCTTTTCCTCATCGAGGCAACCCTGGCAGCAGGCATGATGATTGCTTTACAGTAAGGGAAAGAGAGCTGGGAGAAGCAGAGTGTCTGGCCCAAGGACACATAACAAGCAAGGGCAGAGGACATAGTTGGGGATCTGTCTACTATGTCATGTGGTCCCTGAGGGGAACTCCCCAGATGCAGCTTCCACTCTTTTGAGTGTGGGCAGGTTGGGGGAGGAGAGGCCTGGGGCCATGAACACAGGTTTGAGTCCCTTCTCGTCCTTCACGAGTAGCCACCTGATATGGGTTCACACATGTGTGGGGACTGGCCGAGGTTTGAGCTCCTGATCTATAAAAGAGCGACATCAGGTCTAGTACCTGAGAGATATAAGATTCCCAAACAGAAGCGGTGGGCCCAGGATAGCAAGAGGACTCACCCATGTAGCCAACGGTGCCCACGCGGCCTTTGATAGTTTGGCCTTCAGGCACGTGCACAGCCAGTCCCAAGTCAGAGATGCGGATGTGACCTGAATGTGGGTGGAGAAGCAAACGGCCCATTAAGCAGGTGGGCCAGACCCCACCTCACCCCACCCCACCCCACCCCACCCCTGTGGCCCCACCTACCATGGTCATCAAGTAGGATGTTCTCCGGCTTCAGGTCCCTGTAGGGAAAGAAGGGCAGAGTCAGCTGCTGCTCAGTTTGCCAGACAGGGCCACATCCTCCCAGCTCACTTGACTCCTTGAATTGGATGAGGAGCAAGGTGTAGGAGCCATTTGCTGCCAGGGCAACAGACAGCCTGCCCTTCCCCAACAGCAGCACCAGCTCCAGGGAGCAGACAACAGAACCACGAGCCAGGACTCCTGAGACCTGCTAGGCAAGTAGAAGGCAGCTCCCAGCCAGGGAACTTCCCCGGATGTCACAAGTAGCCTGGCTCACCCCTGGTGTTAAAGGGCTGCCCCTTCCGCACCCCCACCCTTTGGTGGCTGATTCTACTGTCAAATGGGTCTGCTCTTTCGTCCCCTCCTGGGGCTGTTGAAAGGTTCAAATGAAATCATCACAAACAACAGCAACAGGCAGAGCCCTTCTTGTAGAACTCCAGTGTACTTTACTGCATTATCTCATTCAGTCCCTAGACAACCTGCCAGGCAGGAATTATAGCCACTGTGTCCCAGAAAAAAATGGTCTTGGGAACAGGGGTTGGACTGTCCCAAGGTCACAGAGAAAGATGACAACAGTGGGATTCACACCCATGTCAGCTAGACCCCAGAGCCTGGGTTCTGAGTCTCTCAAGTCCACTTCATGGGCAAGTGTGGAGCCCCTGGCCAGTGCCCACAGGGATCAGATGGGCTTGTAGCTGTGTGCCTGCCCCAGCACCCACATCCCACATCCTTCACCACCTCCACTCGTGCCCAGCAGTGGCCCTGACCTATACACAATGCGCTCTCGGTGCAGGTCCTCCAGGCCACAGCAGATCTCTGCAGCATAGAAGATGGCCCGCGCCTCGGGGAAGCCAGCCTGGCCCATGTGGTAGATGTGGAACTTGAGGTCACCTCCATTCATCAGTGTCAGCACCAGGCACAGTGCATCCTTGGTCTCATAGGCATAGGCCAAGCTCACCTGTGGCAGAGGGGGACCCAAGCCCTCAGGAGGGCTGCAGGCCACCTGGTGGTGGGGCTGGTGCCAGCCACCCCAAGGTCCTTCTCAGTGCCACTCCTGGGGGCCCAGCCTGCTCTCTAGGCCTGGTGTCAATCCCCCAAACCTGCCCTTCCCAGGCATCTCCAAAGGTGATAATTGGTGCTTGGAGGGGGCAAGTTGGGGGGAGACCTCAGCCTGGTGAGTGGGAGGGCAAGCTCGTGGCCAGGGGGCAGGGCGGGGGTTTCCTGTTTGTACTTACTACAAACCTACTGTTCACTTTCTCCAGGATTTGCTTCTCATTGAGCGCCATGGCCTCCCCTTTCCGCTTCTTGATCCGCTTCTTCTCCAGCTTTTTGCAAGCATACATCTTGCCTGTTGCCCGCACCTGGCAGGCACACACCTACAACCAGGGTAGATGGGGCAAATGGGGACCAGCTGTGCCCTTGCTGGGGGTACAGGGACTCAGAGGACGGTAAGGGGTTGGTCCAGGACCCATCCCATCACACCCCCAACACTGCAGGGGTCTCTGGGCTGGCCACTCACCTCCCCAAAGCCACCTTTGCCTAGGACTCGGTACTGCCTGAAGGTGTTTTTGGTCACTGGCTGCCTGTGGGCAAGGATTTGGGGAGCAAATGGCTGAGCACGGGCCCAAGGCCGATGATAGCCCCAACAACCTGGCCTGCCCTGGCCCAGCCTTCAAGGATTTTACCTTTCCAGCCACTTCCACTGTAGGAAACGGTTGAAGTAGATGCTGTCGAGGTAGTCGGCAAAAGGGGCCATGCTCAGGTACTCATGAGTCAGCCTGTTGAGAAGGCCCAGCCCATGAGTCAGCCCAACACCCCAGGTTCTCAGCTTGATGGGCCAGGCCCTGTTATGTGCAGGCTTAGCCCAAAAGACAGTATCCTCAGCCAACCCTCCTACTAACCCACCTAGGACAGAGACACATACCATGCGAGAAGCTGAGGATGCCACAGAGGGGAGGCTACCCACCCCAGTTCACACTGCAGGGGCAAGGCCAGGTAACACGCTGAGCCTCCTCACCAACAGCTGAGCTGTTCACAGCCTTCCAGGCCCACAGAAGTTCCCTCTTTGGGACATAATTCTGGGCCTGTGAGAGGAGAGGCTTACCGGGTGAGCTCCTGGAAGAGGTCTTTGCAGGGCCCCTGCTCCAGCCGCTGGGCACAGTTAGTAACCAGTTGTCGGGGGACCTCAGGGATGAGGTCAGGACACTGGAGATAGGCCACAGACAGGTCAGTATAGGGGGCCCCCTTGGCCAGATGCCTACTCCTAGGGCAGTGATGGCAGGTATCCAAGGCCTGTGCTATTGCTATACTTGGTTCCTGCTGCAACCCTTGAGGTAGGGAGCAGAGCCCTGGCAGGCTGCCCAGCCCACCCTCCTGGACTCTGCTTGTGGTGCTGCCTGGTGAGTGCAGCAGCTCCAGGGCATCTCTGCCCAGGCAGTGGTCACTCCTCCCTCCATCACTGAGCTCTGCCCACTGCCATCATCCTTCCATCACTGCTCACTCACCGTGGGGCTCAGAAAAGTCTGCATTAGCCGCTGCCCACATGCTTTCCGCTTCTCATCAGGGGTCACTTCATACTCAGCCTGCAGGGTGGAAGGCAGAGAGACTTGGGGCCTGGGGAAAGTGACAGGTGTGGGGCGCCATGGCACATGAGGTCTGGGACCTCTGCCTGTGCTGGGTCTCAGGGCTGGTCTACACTCACCACCCCATCCAGGAAGGCAATGCAGCGGGTCAGCTCAGGCCTTGTTGTGCAGAACTCTCGGAACAGCAGGTGCCCGATGGGCTGCCGCTCGCACAGGCTGTGATAGTCACGCTCTGCAAGTAGAGGTGGGAGCTGCTGAGTTCCTAGCCCTGGAGCCTGATGGCAAAGCATTCCTGTCTACACTGCCAGGCCTGAGGTCCCAACGACAGCTTCCAGCCTTGCAATACGGCACAACCCTGAGGTGGGCACTACTGCCCACCTCTACTACATCATAGCTTGGGACTCTGAAGCCCAGAGAGGCTAAGCAATTAGTCTAAGGGTCACAGAGCCAGAAGTGTGGCCCCAGAGTTGGGGCCCTCACCTCCCCCCACTGTCTCCTGGTTCACACCACTTGCATTCATCACAGTGCTGGGGTTGGGTGTGGTCTGTAAGGTTCCGGCCAGGCCCAGGCTGAGCCTATACCTGCTGCCTGCCTGGTGAAAGTACGGGAGGAAGCTGTGGCTTCCGGTAAACTTGAAGCTAGGCCTCCTTGCCAGGCAGTGGGAGCCGTCACAGTATACTCCTTGCCACGTGCAGGCCATTAGAGAGGCCTGGGCAACCTTTAGTGCTGCTCAGACCTGGGGCCCCAGCCAAGATACGCAGGAACTGGGGTCCTGTGCCCTTTTGCTCAAGGCTTTGCTTAGGCCCCCACGACTGGACTGGGTGGGGCTGAGCACAGGCCCAGGGATTCCAATGTAATTTGTGGGCTGGCGCTAGCCCCCACTTTGCCCTCTGTCTCCTGTGCCCTGCTCCCTCAGGCCTGGCCCTCCCTTCCTCTGCTTCTCTCATACTGCCCCAAATCTGACCCTGCCCTGCTCTCTACACCCTCACAACTGCCCCCTGCTGTCCTGTTTGCTCCCTGCCCTCCACCCATCCATCCCAAACCCAGGAACTAAAACTAGGCTGGGTGGTGCAGCCTCTATCTTCCTGCTCCCCGGGCCCCCAACCCTGCCACTTTGCCCCAGGGTGAGGTCTCAGGGGAGGCTCCCTGGCACCAGCAGGTCCCCCTTGCCTCAGCACCCTGAGGTCTCCATCCAGGCCTCACCGAGGCTGAGCCGCAGCTCTTCACACTGGCTGATGTGGGGAAACTGCAGCATCTGCCGCCATTTCTTGCTTTTGCCTTTGCGATTCCCGCCACCACCTGTGGGAGCAAGCAGGCGCTGAGTCCGACCACCACTGGGCCTCCCTTTCACCCTCAGTAAGGTCCAGAGGTTTAAAGGGCCCAGCCAACTCTAGGAGGTGCCTTGGGCCTTTCTCCCACAGGCTCCACCATGCCATCACTGAGTTCCAGGACATGTGGTTCCCTGGGCCCTCCTGAGGGGCTACCAGGCTGGGAGAGCCAGGAGGGCAGTAAGACCAGGCTGTAGGGGGAAAGTCGGGCTTCTGGACAGCCTCAGCAAGCCTGAGCTACGTCCTACCAGGTAGTTTCCCGGAGGAAGAAAGTAGAGAAGGATATGCCAGTGGCAGGAACTGTGTAAGTCAAGATCCAGAAGAGAGGGATTCCAGGGCATATGGGACATGCCTGAAAGCTGCCAGAGCCAGAGGGCAGGCAGCCTGGGTCACTAGGCCCTGCATCAGAGCTGACTCAAACAAGGTGGCAGCAGGGGGGATGGCATTCGGGATCCCCACTCCTGCACACAAGAGCTTCCCTGGCCCTGATAACTGCCTCATTTTAATTAGCTGACCCGTTCACCTGTAGCTGCTGAAAGCAGGGTAGCAGCTCAAATGCCTAACTAGACAGACAGGTATGGTGATGTGGACCAGATGGGAGACAACAGGGAGTGGTGGGGAGTGTGGTGAACTGGACTGAGCATGCCCTTTCTAACAGGCAGCTATTGCTTGGTTGCTGTTAGGTGGGAATGCTGGCTCAGTGTGGCCAGCTCTTCTGAGTTTTCAAAAGCAGTGGGAATTTGGACTGTTACAAAATATACTGATTCCTATTTCTTTTTTAAACCCACTGCAGTGAAATAAAACATGTTATTAAGAGAGCTAGCCATATGTGGGCCACAAGGTTTAGAATGGTAGAAGAGACCTGAGTCTTGAAGTCACAGACCTTGGTTGGAATCTCCAGTTCACACTTTAGGCCCATCACTTAGCCTCTCTGAACCTCAATTTCTCCATGTGTACTTTGGGTCCAAAGCCACCTCCCTCTGGAGGTGTGGTAAAGGTAACTAGGAGTCTGTGTCCAGTACCCAGTATGGCTGTGGCAAGAGTTGGGCCTCAGCTCCAACAACTCAAGGGCAACCTAACATCACCACTTTCCCTTGCCTGGCCTCAGTTTCCCCTGTGGTTGACCCAGCCTGTTTCCATCTGGTCCAGGGGGAAGGGGCTGCCTTCTAGGGAGGAAGAAGGGCTGGGTGCCTCCGAGAGCTCCCATACTTAAGCTGCTTGCAGGAAGAAGTGTTGCAGAGCACCCATTGGGAAACCTCCTAGCAGCCCTCCTGCAGCCTGCACCCAGCATGTCCCACAGTCATTGCTCCACTGTGAGTGAGCAACAGACCCCCACCCCCAACCCAGGCAAGGCCTCCCCACAAGGGGAACTCCTCCTCCACCCCCGCAGGTCCCTCACCCAACCCTCCATCCGCCTCCCATCAGTTACTTCCTCCTCCCAGCCACATTAAGCAGCAGCACAGTCACATGCAAATATCCTGTTCAGGAACTGCCACCAGTCAGTGGGGCTCCTCTCCACCCTAGCCTGGTACCCTTGCTGCGCCTCGGGGAATCCGGGAAAGGACTAAGTGAGGGCTCACACTTCAGGGTGGTCCCACTTCACCCTCACAGCAAATCTGCCAGACCTGGTCCAATTTCATGAGGTCTTGAATAAGTCCATTTGTCCAAGATCACAAAACCTAGAGGTACCAGAGGCAGGATTCGAACCCAGTGCCCTGGAACCACAACCCAAGCTTCTTTCTCACCCCAAATATGCCTGGCATCAAGTAGATGCCAACTGAACACACACACCAAGGGTTCCTAGACCACTGAGGGCCTCAGATCACTAGGGAAGTTGGCAAAGGCCCAGCTCCAAGCTGTCAGGCAGCTCATGAAGGGATTCCAATGCAGCCAGCCCACAGACCAGGGTTCAGGACTCAGTGACAACTGGGATTTCCTTTAGTTTTCATGTCCCGTCCACAAAAAAAGGTTACGAAAGTTCAGAGAGAAAAGACTTGTCTAGAACCACACAGATAGGAGGGATAGGAAGAGGTAGGGTGAGGGTTCTCCAGTCTGGCCTTACCTCCCTACAGACCATGGCCTGAGGAAGCCTGTCTGAAGATGCCCAGTCTATGGCCAAGCAAGACAGTGCTCTCAGCAGCCTAAGGCCTGAACTGGCTACAGCCCTAGGAAGGAGGCCTGGCCAGGCTCTCCTCACCCCTCCTCCCTGGCTGGCTGGATGACGAGGCAGAACAGAATCAGCAGATGCCCCCAGAGGCTGGGAGGAAGGCCTAGCCGGGGACTCGGACTCAATAAGGGTCAGGAGATAAGGAAGGCTCTGGGCCCTAAGGACCAAGCCTACTGTGCCTATTTCCAGGCTGCACCTCCCTGGGGTCAACACACCTTGGCAGGCAGCAGGCACTAGATGCTCTGCCAGGTGGGGGCTCCTCTGGGCTTCCTACAGACTGTGTGGAGGGGTGGGCATCCTGTGTTCTAGACCTGGGTCAACCATAGTCTCACTATGTGACCCGGGGGCTAGTCCCTGGTCTGAGCCTTAGTTTCCCACATGTAAAACGAGGCAGAAAGGTGAAGCAGATGATTCTTTCAGCCTGGAAGCCCAGCAATGAGTAGAGAAACTGTCATGAACTCCCTGCCCTAGAGTTCCAAAAAGAAGGTCTAGTTCACTGCTGGTAGCCAGCACCCTGGACAGGACACAGCACAGGAGTATTTGGTGAGTATGTTACCAAGGTGGGCAATAGCAGGAGAGGGGCAGCCTGACCATAAGGCAGTGAGTGAGGTACAAGTCTGGTCCTTCTGTATCCCCCAGGACCCTCTAACATCTGGGGTGGGAGCCATGAGGAGTTCAAACACACACTTGGTTCACCAGTTCACACCCTCTGCCAGGCCTTACACTTAAAGTGCTTCCAGCCCAGCATATTCTTTTCCTTCAAAGCCGACTCCTTCTTCTTTCTGTGCCCGTTTGCCCCACTAGATCGTGGGCTTCCGGAGGGCAAAAATCGTGACCTATTCCTCTGCCTCCAGAGTCATGAGGCATTGAACAAGTGAAGTTCATGTTGGTAGCATATGTGACCAACAGTTTCGCCAAGTCAGGCAGCCGTTCATTCATTCTCCAGACCTTTCGCCAGCACCAACTTTGTGCCAGTCCAGGCTGTGCGCTGGGGTCGGGGCCAGGGCACGTGGGACTAGGCTGCCCCTTCCTAGGGAAGCTTCTCACCTCTCAAGGAGGCTCTCCCGGGTCTCAGGACCCACCCCTCCCGCCACCTTCCTCTCTCCTTCCCTACCTCGTCATCCTCCGCCCTCGCCGCGAGGGCGGCGGCTTGACCCCCGCCCCTTCCTGGGCCTCGGCTCCCGGGGGCAGGTGCGGAGGAGGAGGACGCCTTGCCGGAAGGGCTCGAGTCTAAGTGGGGATCGGGGAGCTGTGCATAGTGCCCCAAGGGATCGGGCGGCAGGGCGTCCCACCGAGCTCGGAGGCGCCGCGCCCGCGTTCTTTGCACCCTGCCGCCCGTCTGGCCGCCTCACCTTCCCGGGCCTTGAGTAGCACCGTGTTCGCTACGATGTTCTCGAGCTCCATGGGCTGCGGCGCCCCGCCGGGCCGCGCCGCCGGCCAGGATCGCGCGCGGGAGCCGGGGCCGGATGGCGATCGGCTCGGCTCCGCTCGGCTCGCAGTGACCGCCCCGCGGCCTCCCCGGCCTCCCCGGCCGCCGCCGCCCGCTGAGCACGAGCACTCTCCGCCCCCTCCCGGAGGCCACCCCTGCGCCGGCCCGCCCCGCCCCACCCTCTGTTTACTTTACTCGGCCAATAACCGAGCGGGCGCTCCCCGCGCCGTCTTTCCATTAGACAGCCTCTTCATAATGCCCCGCCCCCGAGCCAGGGATTCGCTGAAAGGAGTGGGGAGGCGGGACTTAATACGTCACCTTTTCCTGGTTGGTTTGAGGTGGGGTTCGGCCCCTAGGTTCGAATTTCTGGGCCTTCGTAGGATACCGAACTGCCAATTAGGGCCGAGCCCTCCGCAGGGACAACGAAAGTGGGTCCTCTGGGTCACGCCCTGGAGGCCGGATGTTCAGTTGTTCTAAGCAACGCACTCTGATTGGGCCATCAGAAGGGGGTGTGGCCCGGGCCCCTTTGGTTTGCTTTGGCTCTTCTAGGGTTTGTAGGGGATACATTTGGTAACCTGGGCCTCCGGGTCCCAAGCTGGTTTGGGCTGTATGTCCGGTCGTGTTCCTCTGGGTCGGCGCATTCTGGAGGGCGCACATCAGACGCGGGGAGAAGCCTAGAGAAGGCTGGCAGCCTCCCCAGCGACTGCCCAGCCTCCGTCTCGGCCGCCGCGGCGCCCCCGCCCTGCTCCCACAGCCGGATGTTGTGATTTCTTTCCACCCACACGGCTTCGCCCGCCCTCGGCCTCTGCTGCCTTATAAGGAAGGCAGCACTAGACGTTGGGATGAGCTCACACCCATTATACAGGTGGGGAGCTGAGGCCCCAGGGGTCCTGTAGCTGGCTGCAAACACAACCAGTGAGAAAACAAGGCCAAAAATTTACAACTTATCAACACCTATAGGTCAACATCCTACTCCCTCCACACACAAGGAAACGGAGACTAGATTCTTTTTTTTTTTTTAATATATTTTATTTATTTATTTATTTTTGACAGAGAAAGAGAGAGAGAGAGATACAGAGAGAGAGCTCCCAGTTCAGCATATGGGTCCGCATGGGCCGGGGCTGGGATTCGATTCTCAGTCCCCGGGGCTGCAAAGTGAGCGCCTAACCCACTGAGCCATCCCGGCTTCCCCAGACTAGATTCTTAATGGAGTCAGGCAGAACCTATTCAACTAGGCTTCGGTTAACTTATCCATTCGTTTATCCAAAAATACAGAGCATCCACTTTGTGCCAGGCACCAAGCCAAATGCTGGGAAGTACAGTGATGTCAGTAAGATAGCCAGGCTGCCCGCTTACATGATACAAGGGGAATAAAGGTGATACTTCTGTAAATAATTAAGTAGGATGGTCTCAGAGAAGAATAAGTTGTATTAAGACTAAGGTGATCAGACCTCTCGCTTTTGGCGGGACAGTCCCGATTTTTAACAATTTGTCCCTCGTCCGGCGGCATTTTAAAAAAGTCCCGATTTTTGGAAAGAATGCACGACAAGCTAGGGAACGGCAGGAGAGAGACCAAATTTTTAATCAAGAAACCCCTCCGCCCCAGTCTATGGTGTCCCGCTTTACCAATGTTAAAATCTGGTCACCTTAATTAAGACTGAAAATTAATAATGGGAAACCTCATTTAAAATGGGAGGCCAGGGGAAGCTGGAATGGCTTAGAGGGTTAAGCAATTCGTTTTGCAGCCGGGGAGACCGAGGATCGAATCCTGGCCCTGGCCCTGGCCCTGGCCCTGGCCCTGGCCCTGGCCCTGGTCCATGTGGATCCATATGCTGAACTGGGGTGTGCCCCCAGTTCAGTTCTTGCTGGGGCCTATGCTGGAGGCTCCCGGCCCAGTTCCTGCCCTGCGCATCCCCGTGCCCACCTGTAGAGTGAAACTATATGGAAAACTAATGCTGTCAACTATGGAGACTACTCTGGGCCCTCCCCCTTCTCTCTGTCTGTCTCTGTCTCTCTCTCTCTCTGTCAAAAAACAATAAAAATAAATCTTTAAAAAATAAATAAGTAAAAATAAATCTTTAAAATGGGAGGCCAAGCATTATGGACACATTCAATAGTTTGGTGGTTGCCTGGAGAAAGGGGAGAAGTGGGGAGGGAGAGTTGTGGGGGGAGGTGGGAGTGGGCACCAGATATATGGTGGTGGAGGGGGACCTGATTCTGGGTGGTGGGCACATATGCGATTCATGGGTGATGTGATGTGGACTTGTACATCGGGAAACTAATTGTTACCAATGTCACCCCATTAAATTTAACAATAAAAAAATAATAATAATAAAAATAAATAAAAAAATAAAAATAAATAAAATGGGAGGCCAGAAGGGGGAGCCCTCTTGCATTACCACTGAACATCAACTACAGACCCCAAGGAGAAGGCATCAATTAGGGACCTCAGCAGAAAGAGACACCTTGTAAGTTGACACTACTGTTCCAGCAGAAGAAAGGAAGATTTTCTTTCTTGCCCAACAACTCAGTAGATGAGAAACTGTCAGCACCCTGAACTCTCCTTTTCCTCCAGTGGACTTTCTTTTAAAACAATCTCTCCCAATGTCCTTCCTCCTTTTTCTCTATAAAATAATGTTCCTGTCCTTTGCGTGTTGGACTTGCCTATATTTTTACTATAGCATGCTTGTACTGAATTGCAGTTCTCTGCTATTTCATAATAATCTCATTTTGCTGGTGAAATAACTGGCAATTCTATTTTAAATTTTTTAAAAAGATTTATTTTATTGTTTGAGAGGTGAGAGAGAGAGAGACTGTGGGGAGGGCCCAGAGCAGTCTCGATAGTTGTACATCATTATCTGTGACATAGTTTCATTCCACACGGGTGGATGTAGGGTCGTGCGGGGTGGGAATCCAACTGGGGGCCTCCTGCGTGGGAGGCGAGAACCTTTGCCACCATCCCAGTGGTTACCAGTTGTGCCACAGTTCAACATATGGGTTTGCATGGGCTGAGGCCAGTATTCAATCCCCAGACCTCACAGTTGTAAGGCAAGCTGAGCCTTGCATCCCCTAATTTTATATTTTTAGGACAAGAAGACAAAATAAAGAGTGAGGGAGAATGGTGTCAGGATGTGACATTTGAACAGATCCAACCACACAAAGATCAGGGGGAAAAGAGTTCCAAGTAGAGGCAAAAGCAAGTGCAAGGGCTCTGAGCATAGGATAAGTTTGGTGTATTCAGGACCAGAAAGAAGGCCTGTGTAGTTTCAGGGCCCAAATGAAGGAGCAAGGATACTAGTGAGGTTGTGGAAAGCTTTGCAGACTATGGTGAGGAGTCTGTTTTTCTTAAGTGAAATGTGAAGACTTTGAAAAGATTATTTATACTTAAAAAGATCACTTGAGCTAGTGAATTTTAAGGGGTCTAACAATGGAAGCAGAGAGAACAGATGGGAAGTTAAGAATTCCAAGAGAGAATATGGTGGCTTGGACCAAGAGATGACAGTGGAGATAGAGAAAAGTGCATGGATCTAGGATACATATGGGAGTAAAGGTAAATACCTCGAAAGAGGGAAGCCCAGTGGCTATTAGGACAAAGGGCAGGTACCTCGCTCAATGAAGGCTGTCGTGTCCAAGTGACACCTGAGAGTTAAGTGAGAATGTGCAGGTTTCAGGGGTGACTGGAAGGGGGATAAAAGAACCTTCTGGGCAGAGGGCCAGTGTATATTTAAAGCTCTGTAGAGGAAGGCAATGAGGGCTCATACATTCAGCCCCTGAGGACAGAGCACTGGGCTAGAATTCCAGGTACATATTGGGGTGGACATGGGGGCCAAGAAATGAGACCAGGCCTTGGAGGGGCCTGGACCAGGGAGCTCTTTGAAAGCCAGGTAAAGAATTTGGACTTCATTTTGAGGACAGTGGGGCACTCTCAAAGGTGTTTTAAGCCAGGGATCAGTGTGATCAGAGTTGCTTACTCTGAGCTGCACTGTGAAGGACTTGCTATGGGTAGGGATTAGGATTTAGGAAAGAGAGGCTTAGGCTGTTGTTTCCAGCATCTGAATACCCCTCCTCTTTAGGAGGAAACTCACGAAATGCAGAGACATGCTTTCCACTCAGGAAATCAGAGGAGAGGCAGAATTTTATCTCTAAGTTCCCTGGTAGCTGGCACATGTTTCCAACATTCCCAGTTAGGTATTTGTATCCAATGCAAGTGATGAACATAAGACATCAAAGGGACTGTTTAGATTCATTATGGAGGCCGTGGAAAAGGAGGGAGAGGTAATGAAGCCAGGCCCTTCCTGGGCAGGGGGATTCAGCAAGCACCTAGGAGTATCCAATCAATTCTTTGATTAGCCAGAATTATCTTCATTGTTTGCAGCCAAGTATCCTGAGTAAAACAGGTGGGAGGCATTTTAGGAGGAATCATTAGAGAGAGAAATAACAGTGCCCTGTGCTGCAGCAGTGGCCAGACTGAGATTGATGATGTAGCTGGGACAAACAGGACTTGGTGACTGATATGGGGTAAAGAGGGAAAGATATCACACATAGCTCTTGGGTTCTGGTTCTTTCACTCAGTCTCCTCCTACAGCCAAAGTGATCTTTTAAGAAGGGGATTTGCTACCCATCATCTGAGATACCCATTTCTAGGAATTTCTCCTACAAACACAGGTGCACTCAAGCAAAACAAGAAAAAAAATGTTTATTGGGAAGGTAGGATGGCTCAGCGAGTTGAGCACTCGCTTTGCAGCCCTGGGGACCTAGGGTCGAATCCCGGCCCTGGCCTGTGTGGCAATATGCTGTATTGGGGCGTACTTCCTGTGAGGGAGGCCCTAATTTGGTTCTTGCCCCTGCTTCAGCCCCTGGCTCGAGGGGTTGTGACTCCCATACGGTAGGCCCCCCAGCCCAGTTCCTGCCCTGCATGGCCCCTGCCCACCTGTGTGGAACAAAACCGTGTCAAAAACTCATGATGCACAACTATGGAGACTGCTCTGGGCCCTCTCCCTTCTTTCTGTCTCTGTCCAAAACAATAAAATAAATATTTAAAAAAAAAGAATGTTTAAGGTTATTCTTTGCAGCATTGTCCAAAAAGATAAACTGCTCTACTTATCCTAAATAGGGACCGATTGAGTAAAATTTGGCCTTTTCTAGCATAAGAATGATGTAGCTGTTAAAAAAAAAGGCGCAGCGCTCTTCTTGTTCTGATACAATCACCAAGATAATAATATATTGTTAAATGAATAAAGCAAAGCGCAAAGCAGTGTGTAAGATTTGCTACCACTTTTTTGTGGAAAGGTTCAGGATAGGCTAGGTTATGCTGCAGTTACAATCTCTAAATTTCAGTGACTGAAAACAAGTTTATTTCTCAGGTCCACCACATGTCAAGCGCAGGTTGTTGGGAGATGGGGTGGCTCCACTGAGGGTCATCGCTCAGGATCCCAGGATGACAGGGATCCTGTCCATCTCCATTTGTGTTTCTACAACAGCAGCTGGAGAAAGGAAATGTGGTGTAGGTTGTCCTATGGCCCTTAAAGTTTGCATGTGAAAGTGACACAAGTCCCTATGCTCACAGTGTGGCCACAAATGACTTGAAGTGGGTAGGGGAGGATTGTATTTTCCAAAGATGAGCATGGCAGTAAACTCCCGTCCCACAGGTGCTTCAGCAATGTGACCTTGCCACTCCCATCTCAAGAGGTGGGCTCTAACTTCCCTGTCCATTGTGCCTTGTCATCAGTAGGATCTTGTGGCAGTGATGCACATCAGGTCTGAAGCCAGGTGAGTAAAGGCCACACAGCCTGCTGCTCTGGCAGTGCTTAGTCTATGGAAGCTTTTCTCGGGATATTCCCTCAGAATAAACAGCCAGGCTGTGAGAAGCCCAAACCGAATGGAAAGGTCACGTGTAGGGGGGCTCTGCTCCCATGGACAGTCCCATGTGCATAAGTGAGAAAAAGCCTCCAGGCGACTGCAGCTCCTGGACGTTGGATCAGCCTCAGCAGGCCCTTGTGGCAGACACAAAACTATCCCTGCTGGGTCCTGCCTGAGTTCCTGACTTTGCAAAATCCATGAGCATAATCAAATAGTTGAGATTTCATGCCACTAAGTTGGGAGAGGTTTTTTACACAGAAATGGATTCCTGGAATAACAACTATGCCTGGAAGGAGCTTATTATTAGTAATATTTGGTGAACAACACTAACAACTACCACAGTTGGATTAGCGTTGATAGAAGGCCCTGTGAGGCCTGGGAACATTGGTTGCTTCTAGGAAGGGGAATGAAGTAGCCAGGGACAGGAGTGGGAGGGAGGCTTTACATCATATACACTTTTGGACTTTTAATCTTGTGTCACAAGACTGTATTGTTTACTTTAAAAACCTGATCTTGTCACTCTCCTGCTCAGAATCCTCTAGTCGCTTCCTGGGGTGGGCAGCCTCTCAGATGGCCCCAGTGATCCCCCTTCCTGGTATTTCCCCCTGATGTGATCCCCTTCCCTTGAGCATGGGGTGGACCCAATGACTCACTTTTAATGAAAAGAATGCAGCAAAAGTCATGTCGCTTCCAAGATTAGGTTTCTATAAGGTTCTGGCTTCCAGTTTGGGTGCCTACTCTCACCCCCACGCTGGCTCCCTCCGAGGGAAACCAGCTGTCATGTTGTGAGCTGCCCCATGGAGAGGCCTACATGGTAGGGAACTAAGGTAAGGTGACCAGATTTTAACATTGGTAAAGCGGGACACCAATGACTGGTGGGGACGGGGTTCTTGATTAAAAATTTGGTCTCTCTCCTGCCGTTCCCTAGCTTGTCGTGCATTCTTTCCAAAAATCGGGACTTTTTTGAAACGCCACGGGATGCGGGACAAATTGTTAAAAATCAGGACTGTCCCGCCAAAAGCGGGACGTCTGGTCACCTTAAACTAAGGTCTCCCACCAATAGCCAAGAAGGACCTGAGGCCAACAGCCTTGTGAATGAACTTGGAAGAGGGTCCTATCCCAGTTAAGACGACTCCAGCCTCACGAGGCACTCTGATCCCGAGGCACCCAATTGAACAGTGCCCAGGTTCTTGACTCACAGAAACTGTGACACAGTAAGTATTTGTTGTTTAGGCTACTAAACGTAGGGGCAGTTTGTTATCTCTCATTAGCAGCAATAGATACTAATATACTTCCCTTTAAACTTACAAAATAAACCCAAGCTCTTTTCCATGGCTTACCAAGGCCCAACTGGTTGGGCCATGTGGCTCTCCAACTTTCTGTCACACTCCTCTCCCTCTTGTACTATGTGAAAGTTAGCCACACACTGACCTTCTTTCTGCATCCAGCTGAAGCTGCATTGTCCAAAACAGTAGCCTCATGTGGCTATTTAAATTAAAATTAATTAAAATAAGGCACTCCTCCCTTAATGACCGAGTTCCATTCCTATGCCTAGGTCTTTAAGTGAATTTGTTGATAAGTGAAGAGTTTAAAGGTGGATGTCTTGTAGTGGCACCATGGGTATGTATTTTTCAATAAATATCATGCGATATCACACTTATAAATGAAATATGTAGTCTTGCATGATGGAGAACATTTTGAGTAGTGAGTACTAACCAGCTGCAGGAACGAGACAAGGAACGAGACAAAGACCGAGAAAGGGGATCCCCATGCTGTATAACTGGTCATAAGTCTGAGTGGTTGTCAAATAGGTAGGTCGTTAAATGAAGAGTGGCTGTAAAATGAAAATTCAGTTTCTCAGTCACACTAGTCCCATTTCAAGTGCTCGATAGCCATGTGTGACTAGTGGCTACCATATTGCACAATACAGATAAGAAATTTTCCATTGTCACAGGAGGTGCTGTCAGCACTGGTCTGAGGAAGGAGTGGCTTCCAGTTTTCCAAAGAGTCCATGGTGACAACCTGAATGACTGAGAGAAAATTGGTGCCGCTAACTGAAGAGGGATGAAGGATGGTGGGCTGAGTACCTTCTGATCTCCTAAACTTGTCTTTGAACAGGCAGTTCTGCCACTTCATTTTTTTTAAAGATTTATTTTATTGTTTGACAGAGAGAGAAGGAGGAGGGCCCAGAGCAGTCCCCACAGCCGAACATCATCAGTGTTGACATAGTTTCATTCCACACAGGTGATGTGGGGCCGTGCATGATGAGAACCGAACCAGGGGCCTCCCCCATAGGAAGCATGCCCTGGGCAGGAACTGAACTGGGGCACTCCCACAGGGGAGGCACACCTCAGTTCAGCATATGGGTCCACATGGGCCAGGGCAGGGACTTGATCCCTGGACCCTAGGGCAGCAAGGCAAGCACTTAACTTGCTGAGCCATCCTGGCTTCCCCCAGTTCTGTCACCTCTTGAAAACTACACCTCAAGTTTCTACTGGAGAAGACTGGGCTTTGTTTGTGTCTGCATGTATGCAGGCACTTGTGAGCAGGAACTTGATGGTTTCCCATTTCTCATCCCATAGACCCACACCCCAGCTATGGAAGACAGAAGCCAGGGCAAGAAGATGGTGCCTCTGCTCTGGTCCAAAGCAGTTGATGGAATAGTCTCAGATGTGCAAGGAGGACTGAGGCAGGGGTGTAGAAATTGCTGAGATGGGGAGTGTCTTCACATGAGGAAGTTTCTTTGTAAATTTCTATCGATTGAGCACCACCCATATGTCAGGTTCGGCCTTTTCACATGCATTCCCATGTAAACATCTCACCAACTCTTCCAGACACTGTGAGTGCCCATCCCTCCCTAAAGAGGTGCGACAATTAAGGTTCAGAGAGGCTGAGCCCCTGACCCAGGGTCATTCTAAGGGATCAGTGGCCAAGATGGGATTTGAAGATTTCCTAATTCAAGTTCATTACTGTTTTTCCCTTCCAGTCCCTGCTTCAAAGGTCATTATTTTCCTATTCTTTTTTTTTTTTTTAAAGATTAGTGTTTCTATTTTTATTTATTTATTTATTTATTTTATTGTTTTTGACAGAGAGAGAGAGAGAGAGAGAGAGAGAGAGAGAGATACAGAGACAGAGAGAGAACTGAACTGGGGGCACTCCCCAGCCCCGCACATGGGTCCGCAAGGGCCGGGGCCGGGACTCGATCCCCGGTCCCCAGCGCTGCAAAGCGAGCGCCCAACCCACCGAGCCATCCTGGCTTCCCCAATTTTCCTATTTTTTAAGCAACTGACTTACAGAACTGATCATGAGGAGTTTTGTTTTGTTTTAGGAACTTCCTGGTAATGATGTATGAGTTCTTGCATCAGTTAGGACTTTTGGTTGTAAGTAAAACTGGCTTAAGCAAAAAAAGAAAATTTATTGGTTCAAGTAACTGAAAAGTATAGGTGGTAGTTTGACTTTAAGTGTCTTTAGATTCCAGGTCTCAAATGGTGTCACTCAAAAATAGTCTTTTCCATATTCTGACTCTGCTTTTAATCTGTATTGTCTTTATTCTCTGGCAGGTTTTCCTTCTATGGTGTTAAAGATGGCTACCAGTAGCTCCAAGCTCACGTCTTACTAATGTGGCAACTTATATAACAAGAAAAAGCTTCTGGGGAAGCGGGGATGGCTCAGTGGGTTGAGCGCTCACTTTGCAGCCCTGGGGACCTAGGATCAAATCCTGGCCCCAGCTCGTTGGGACCCATGTGCTGAACTGGGGAGTGCCCCCAGTTCAGTTCTCTCTCTGTCTCTGTATCTCTCTCTCTCTCTCTCTCTCTCTCTCTGTCAAAAACCAATAATTAAAAAATCATTAAAAAGAAAAAGCTTCTATCTTGATGATTCCAGCAAAAATCCTGGGTCTGCCTCTCATTGACTTGATTTGAGTCAGGTGATCATTTTGAACCAATCACTGAGGTCAGAGAGAGGCAATGTTTTGATTGGTTAGGTCTAGATCACATGCCTACTCCAACCTAAGCTGAGGGATGGGGTAAGCTTTATTTTATTCATAGTGAAGGTGGGAGGAGGGAATGGGTGCTACCCCAAAGAAACACTGAGGGCCTAATGGGTTCCTGGACCCAATTCTCAGACACTAGAAGGGTGTCTGAGCTTTCAACTCAATTCTGACACTATCTACCTGGAGACAGAATCAGATTCCACAGGCAAAGGGATCAGTCCCACAAGACTGCCCTCTGCTTCAGACCCCAGGTTGTTATCTGTGCTTCTGATTGACTATAAATCAGACCCTCTCCTTGGGTTCAACAAATTTGCTAGAATGGCTCACAGAACTCAGGAAAACCCATTTACTCACTAGATTACCAATTCATTACAAAGGATATTAAAGGGTACAAATCAACAGCCACGTGAAGTCCTGAACAAAGGAGTTTCTGTGTTTGTGAAGATTGGGGTGCTGCAGGGTGGCATGTGGATGTGTTCTGATGGCAGCTTTCCTAAAAATGGCTGATAAGCTTTCCTTTTGGGTTTTTATGGAGGCTTCATTACGTAGTCATGATTGACTAAGTCATTGGTCATTAGTGATTTTATTTAACCTCAAGCCCCTTTCTCCTCCCTGGAAACTGGGGGTGGGGATAGGGGCTAAAAGTTTCAATCCTCTGACCACATGTTTGGTTCTGACTAGCAACCAGCCCCCACCCTTGGGTGGAATCCAAAAGCTATAAGGAGAAATTCCCCAAGGTTTGGGAGCTGTGAGCCAGGAACCGTGGATGAAGACCAAATATATCTAAGACATATATTTCAGTCATCTGGATGACCATACTATCTATCTATATCTCTCTCATATATAAATATGTGTGTATATGTATGTGTGTGTATATATATATACACACACACACATATAATATATAATAAATCACGGTGTCACAGAGCAATTATTAGAAAGAGGGAAAATGAGTGCAAATCAGGTGTGGATGAAAAAGAACTTCACAGAGTGATCTGATCTTAAATTCCTAACTGGGCTGGTCATGGTGGATAGTCATGCCCCAGGCCTATAACTTCTTTTTTTTTAAAGATTTATTTTATTGTTTTTGAGAGAAGGAGGGAGGGCCCAAAGTAGTCTCCATAGCTGTACATCATTAGTTGTGACATGGTTTCATTCCACACAGGTGGATGTGGGGCTACTTGGGGCAGGAAACTAACTGGGGGCCTCCCATGTGGGAGGTGAGAACCTTTGCTTCCAAAACATCCCAGTGGTTACCAGTTGCACCCCAGTTCAGCATATGGGATTTTCATGGGCTGGGCCTGGGAATTGAACTCCGGTCCTCGTGATTGAGAGGCAAGCACTCACTCAACCATTGAGCTATCCTGGCATTCCTATAACTTCTTTAGTAAAAGGCTTATCTTTGCCTTAGGCAAACCCTGCCCTTTGTTTCTGTGTATGTAGGTTAACACACTTTTGAAATGTCAGGAGTAATCCTCCTTTTGAGACCCCTCAAAGGGGTAACCACCCTCAAGGGAGCACATAATATTATTTACTTTCCTGCACCTCGCTTTCTCCCATCTTTATGTAGTCCTCCTTATGATCCCTCCTGAATTCTAAGTATATAAAAGAATCTGCAAAACTGTCATTCTCCCAAGCATTTGAGATCTTGCTTCCTGGCAATATCATTAATTTGGCTCACATAAATTCATAAACATTTTCTACATGTTTGGACATTTTTTGTGTTAAAACAGGGGGAAATGATAGATGTCCATCAAAGGCTTTCACATTGTCTTCTACCACCATAGTCACCTTGACTTTTCTGGAAGTCAAAGAAAGAGGCAGTGGGAATGGAAAAAAAGGAGGGACTTGAGAAATATTTAGGCAGTGGAATGAACAAAGAATTGGAGGCTGATTAGACTTGAGGCACCAGGAAGAGAGAGAGAGAGAGTTCTTGGCTGCAAGCAACAGAAAATGGCAGTAGCTAATTAAACAAAAGGGAATTTACATAAAGGTCCTCGAGTTCACAGCATTAACTAGAAGGAATAGGCTGGAAATAGGCAAGATTTAAAGAGCCCTAGAGGATAAGGTGACCAGATTTTAACATTGGTAAAGCGGGACACCATTGACCAGGGGGAGGGGGTTCTTGATTAAAAATTTGATCTATCTCCCGCCGTTCCCTAGCTTGTCGTGCACTCTTTCCAAAAATTGGGACTTTTTTAAAATGCTGCGGGACATGGGACAAATTGTTAAAAATCAGGACTGTCCTGCCAAAAGCGGGCTATCTGGTCACCTTACTAGAGGAGCAGGAAGCAGGAATTGCAGCAGTTGTTGTCCACCTAATATCTGTGTCAATCCTCTTCCTTGTTTGCAGGGTCCCAATTCTGGTCAAGTGACCACTTTACATCACACACCAGGGTTGACTGGTCTACATCAATTATGATGATCCTTTACTCTGACCAAACATTAGTTTAAGGGTTTCAGGTAACCCAGTGAGCCATAGGGGAGGCCAGCTTGGGATTTTTATGAGGAAGGTTTCCTCATTTCTAAGAAAGAAGGTTTTATTGGAAGGGAAGGTCCCTCTTCTTCACTGGAGTTTATGTGATTCCTGGAGCTGTGGCATCTATCTCATGACTATGAGGGAGTCCATCTAAGGTTTGCACACTGAGAACCATAAAAAAAAAAAGAAGAAAGAAATTGGGTCTTTGATGACATTGTTAAACCAGTGAAAGCACTGTTCCTGGAGACCCTTCTACTCTAGATCTCTTGTGATCACAATGCCAGGCAGAAAAAGAACCCTAGTTGGAGTCTGCAGAAGGGTCTTTGGTGCATGGGTAACAAATGGCAACTATGAAGGGACAGGTGATCATCTGCCACTCCATTCAGGGAAGCCAGGTCAACCCTTTGTTCTCTCCCAGCTTAGAAGTGCTGAAAGCAAAGCAGGAACTATAGAATAGAGCTCTATTAATAGCCAGGCATGGAAAAGGGAAAGCGGGCAAATGGAAGTGGGTACTGAGGGAGAGCTCCTGGACTTACAAGGCTGAGAACACTCACCTGAACTCAAGGTTGTGCTAGGATATGCCCTACATGAGGCTCTGGTTCCTTCCAGAGGATGAAGTCCCTACCAGGGGTCCAGGAAAAGGTGAAATAGGAACCATGATATCCACAGGCCAGTAGTTCTCTCTAAGGGACTAGTCTCTGTCTGTCTTCCCCTTTATTTATCTCTGAAAACCGAGGTTCATCCACTTCTTACCCCTCTTGTACTGTGCTGTCCTCTTGACTGGTACCTGATACTAGCTCAGCCAACACTCAGAACATGACTGGCTACCAGTGTTACCGTAGACTCAAAGGGTCCACTTGCCTGTGCACACTCAAGCCAAGTAAGATACAAGCAGGAGTTTGCAGCACAGAAAGTAAAAGTTTATTTAAGGAATTGACTCCAAGCCCAAGACATAAGTGAGCTAGTCTTAAAAACCTGGCTCTGGGGAAGCCGGATGGCTCAGCGGGTTAAGCACTCCCTTGCAGCCCTGGGGTCCTAGGATCAAGTCCTGGCGCTGGCCAGTGTGAACCTATATGCTAAACTGGGGTGTGCTTCCCATGTTGGAGGCCTCCAGTTTGGTTCACATTGAGGTGAGTTTCCCATGTGGGTGGCCCCCACCCACCTGTGTGAAATGAAACCATGTCGAAAACCTGATGACATACAACTATGGAGACTGCTCTGTGCTCTCCCGCTTCTCTTTGTCTCTGTCTCTGTCAAAAACAATAAAATAAATCTTAAAAAAAAACAACAAAAAACAAAACCTGGCTCCTTAATAGCCTCTAGTGGCTAGGATATATAAGGAAAAAGTCATCAATCAGTTACTAGGGAAATGGGGTTGTGGGCTCTACTGCTTGGTCCAGTTGAAATCAGGGAATGATTGATCATGGCTTCAGGTTCTGGTGTCAGTCATGGCATTGTTCAGTCCAGTTCCCAGGGGATGCGGTCTCTGGGGCTGTTCCACCTTCATGGGTCTGGAGCTGAAACAAAACTGAGGCCACAGTGTTATCTTCACCTACCTAATTCTACTTTGAGGTTTAGTTATATCCTGGTTATAGTTGATAGACCTGAAGCTTTATTCTTAAGTGAGTTTTTTTTTTTATTAATTGTTAAATTTGTTGGGGTGACATTGGTTGGTAAAAATTACATACATTTCAGGTGTACACTTCTACATTACATTGTCTATGCATTGCATTATGTGCTCACCACCCAGAATCAGCTCTCTTTCCGTCACCATATATTTGATACCCCCTTCCTACTACCCACCTGTCTCTCCCCTTACCCTCAGGTAACCACTAAACTATTGAATTTTTGTTTCTTTGTTGCTTTCAGTTTTATATTTCATATATAAGTGAAGTCATAAGGTTCTTGATATTTTTCAGTCTGACTTATTTCACTTAACACAATGATCTCAAGGTCCATCATATCATGTTGTGGCAAATGGCAGTATTTCATTTTTTCTTATCACTAAGTAATAGTCCATTGTGTAAACATATCACAACTTCTTTATCCAGTCATCTATGAGAGGACACTTTGGTTGTCTCCATGACTTGGCCACTGTGAACAGTGCTGCGATGAACATTGGGGTACATATATCTTTGCTGACTAAGGTTTTCAAGTTTTTTGGGTAGATAACCAGAAGAGGGATTGCTGGATCACATGGTAATACTATCCTTAATTTTTTGAGGAATCTCCATACAGCCTTCCATGGTGGTTGTACCAATTTACATTCCCACCAGCAGTGTATGAGGGTTCCTTTTTGTCCACAGCCTCTCCAGCACTTGTTATCCCTTGTCTTGTTGATTATAGCCATTCTAACAGGTGTAAGATGGTATCTCATTGTGATTTTTATTTGCATTTCCCTAATAGCTAGTGAAGTTGGGCATTTTTTCATATATCTGTTGGCTGTTTGTGTGTCTTCATGGGAGAAGTATCTGTTCAGGCCTTCTACCCATTTTTTAATTGGATTGTTGTTGTTGTTGAGTTGTACAAGTTCTTTATATATTTTAGATATTAGCCCCTTATCAGAGGCATTGTTTGCAAATATTTTCTCCCATTTGGTTGGTTTCCTTTTTACTTTGTTGATGATGTCCTTTGCTGTGTAGAAGCTTTTTAGTTTGATATAGTCTCATTTATTTATTTTTGCTTTTACTTTCTTTCCTTGCCTTTGAGGTCAAGTTCATAAAGTGCTCTCTGAGCCCAAGGTCTATAAGTTTAGTACCGATGTTTTCTTCTATTCAGTTTATTGTTTCAGATCTCATGGGGAGGTTTTTGATCCACTTTGAGTTGATTTTGGTATATGGTGACAACTCAGTCCAGATTCATTCTTTTGCATGTGTTTTTTCAATTTTCCCAGCACCATCTAATGAAGAAGTTTTCTTTTCTGCATTTTATATTTTTGACTTCTTTGTCAAACATTATCTGTCCATATATATTTGTAGGTTTATTTCTGAGTTTTCAATTCAGTTCCATTGGTCTGTGTATTTGTTCTTCTGCCAATACCAAGCTGTTTTGATTACTGAAGCTTTGTAGTATAGACTGAAGACAGGGAATGTGATGCCTCCAGCCTCACTCTTTTTTTGTAGGATTGCTTTGGGGATTTGGAGTCTTTTGTGTTTCTGATGACTTTTTAAAAAATCTACTATGGGCTTTTGATAGGAACTGCATTAAATCTGTATATTGCTTTGGGTAATATGGCCATTTTAACTATGTTTATTCTTCCAATCCATGAACACAGAATATCTTTTCATTTCTTTGTATCATCTTCAATTTATTTTAATAGTGTCTTATAGATGTCCATGTATAAGTCCTTCATGTTCCTTGTTAAGTTTATTCTTAGGTATTTTATTCTTTTAGCTGTGATCACAAAAGCTTTAGTTTTTCCTCATTTCTTTTTCTGAAGTTTTGTTGTTTTTATATAATAATGTAATGCATTTTTGTACATTAATTTTATATCTTGCAACTTTACTGTATTCATTTATTATTTCTAATAGTTTTCTGGTGGAGTCTTTAGGATTTCCTATGTAAAGGGACATGGCATATGCAAAAAGTGACAGTTTAACTTCTTCACTCCAATTTTGGACACCTTTTACTTTCTTCTCTTGCCTGATTGCTCTGGCTTGAACTTTCAGCACTATGTTGAATAGCAATGGTGACAGGGGACATCCCTGTCTTGTTCCTGATTATAGAATGAAGGTTTCAGTTTTCCACCACTCACTATGATATTTGCTGAGGGTTTGTCATATATGGCCTTTATTATGTTGAGGTAGTTTCCTTCTATACCCATTTTATTAAGTGTTTAGATCATAAGTGGATTTTGTATCTTGTCGAATTCTTTTTCTGCATCAATTGATAGAATCATATGCTGTTTATCTTTTATTTTGTTCATGTGGTGTGTCACACTGATTGATTTACATATGTTGAACCATCCTTGTGCCCCTGGGATGAATCTCACTTGATTGTGATGCACAATATTTTTAATGCATAGTTGTGTTCTATTTGCTAGTAATTTGTTTAGGATTTTTGCATCTGTGTTCATCAGAGATAATTGGTCTACAGTTTTCTTTTCTTTTCTTTCTTTTTTTTTGTTTTGTTTGCTGTTCTTACCAGGTTTTGGTATTAGGGTAATGTTGGCCTTGTAAAATTAGTTGGGAAGTATTGCCTCTTCTTCAGTTTTTGGAAGAGTTTGAGAAGCATAGGTGTTAGTTTCTCATTGAATGCCTCGTAAAACTCATTAGTGAGATCATCTAGTCCTGGATTTTTGCTTTGGGGAAGGTTTCTTTTTTTAAAGATTTATTTTTATTGTTTTTTGACAGAGAGAGAGACAGACAGAGAGAGACAGAGAGAAGGGGGAGGGCCCAGAGCAGTCTCCATAGTCGACAGCATCAGTTTTCCATATAGTTTCACTCCACAGGTGGGCACAGGGCTTCGCAGGGCAGGAACTGGGCCGGGAGCCTCCCACATAGGGCTTGGCAAGAACTGAATTGGGGGCACACCGCAGTTCAGCATATAGGTCCACATGGGCCAGGGCCAGGATTCGATCCTTGGTCCCTGGGGCATCAAAGTGAGTGCTTAACCCGCTGAGCCATCCCAGCTTCCCCCTTTGATCCATTTGTATTTATTTATTTATTTATTTTAAAGTTTTATTTATTTATTTATTATGATTATTTTTTGACAGAGAGAGAGAGATACAGAGACAGAGACAGAGAGAGAACTGAACTGGGGGAACTCCCCAGTTCAGCATGTGGTTCCGCACAGGCCGAGGCCGGGATTTGATCCTCGGTCCCCGGCGCTGCAAAGTGAGCGCTTAACCCACTGAGCCATCCCGGCTTCCCATGATCCATTTTTAATAACATGCTTAATCTCCATGTATATGTGGGGTTTGTTTTTTTTTTGTTGTTGTTGTTGTTTTCTGCTTTATCTTTGCATTTGATCTCCAACTTTAAAGCTTTGTGGTCAGAGCATATACTTGGTATAATTTCAGTTTTCTTAAATTTGCTGAGGCTAGCTTTGTGACCCAGCATATGATGTATCCTTGAGAATGTTCCATGTGCACTAGAAGAGAATGTATAGTCGTGTGTTGTAGGATGAAATGTCGTGTAAATGTCAACTATGTCCAATTGCTGTAGTATATCATTTAAAGTTGATATGTCCTTATTTATTTTCTTTTTGGATGATCTGTCCATGGCTGTCAATGGGGTGTTTTAAGTCCCCTACTATAATTGTGTTTTTGTAAATTTCTCCTTTTAGTTCTGTTAGTAGTTGCTTTGTAAATTTTGGTGCTTCCTGATTGGGGGCATATATATTAATAAGTGTCATGTCTTCTTCTTGTATTGTCCCCTTAATCATTATAAAATGTTTATCTTTGTCTCTATTACCTTTTTAATCCTAAAGTTTGTTTCCTCAAATATAAATATGGCTACATCTTCTTTTCACTGGGTGTCATTTTTTTTTTTTTGAGTATTGTTTTCCACCCTTTCACTTTGAGTCTGTATTTGTCCTTGTGGCTGAGGTGTGTCTCTTGGAAGCAGCATAAGGTTGAGTTTTGTTTGTTTTAATCCAATTTCCTACTCTGTGTCTTTTTATTAGTGAGTTCAGTCCATTTACATTTAGGGTACTGATTGATGTACAAGAATTTTCTATAGCCATTTTATCTTCTGTTTTCTGTTAGCTCTTTGTTTCAATTGCTTCTTTTCCATTTTCTTTTGTCGGTTATTTTAGTCTGATGGTGTCTTATGATTTTTTTTCTCTCTTTTCTCTCTCCCTTTTTTTTTATGTGTCCCAGTTCTAAAATTTTTTTGAGTAGTTACCATGAAGTTTATGTAAAAAAACATTTCATATATGCAGTCCCTTTTCTTTTTTCTTTTTTTTTTTTAATATCATTTTTCTCAGTTTTTTGTTTGTTTGTTTGTTTGTTTTTAAATACTATATATTTTTTT
>PVKE010018876.1:0-29068 GCA_004027555.1 Craseonycteris thonglongyai
TTAAATTTAATGGGGTGACATTGATTGGTAACAATTAGACAGTTTCCAGATGTACAAGTCCACATCACATCACCCATACATCGCATTATGTGCTCACTAGACTTTAAATATGGTTGCACAATTGCATCCTGCAAAGAAAATTTGGTATAGAAGTAAAGTGCATCCTCTTACAGTTTCTACAGAAAGTGCTCTCAATCTAGAATGTTCCAGTTAACCTAGGACTAAAGGTTAGCCAGACGGTCCCTTCGTTTTCAGCACATAACCAGGTCTCTGCAATTTCTCTAACATGACAGCAAATTATGACAGAGGAGAAACCCAAGCTTCTAGTTAAGCTAGAAATTCTGAGGATATGTTTTATAATTTTGACTTTGGCCCATTTTCTTTTAGTGAAAAAAAGGAAAGGGATAAGGAAGAAAGTAGCTTAATTGTAAAATGAAAATGGGTGTAAAGATAAAATGGTTAAGTGTTTTCACTGAAGTGAGCCTGTGTTTGGGCCAAAAATCCCATTTAGGTATTTAATAGTTGGGTTTTTTTCCTTCCAACTTCCACATTTTAGACTGAAGCAATAGACAAGTGCTGAAATCCTAGAAGAATTTTTAAAAATGTCCCCTAATAGTGGACTTTCTAGTACCCTTTTGTAAATGTGAAATGAGTATCTCTATGTTCTAAATTTGTATTGTATCATTACCCATAAATGAGAGAGGAAACAGAGGCATTACCGTACCTTTGACAGGAAGGGAAAATGGTAGCTGACAGCTGCCTGGGTTGCTCTGCGGCATATGTGTCCTAGTTTCTCTATTAGCGTTTATATCATCCCTATACAGACCAAGTCACAGTATGGTGGGAGAGAACCAATGTCAGGCTCATAAACTGGCTGAACCATGCTCCTGCTGGTTCAAAGGTTGAACTGAAGTTGGTATGAGTATAAATCTGGGGCAACAGATTTCCAGTAACCTTGGAGGGCTCCTGAATTCAAAGAGCTGAAGTCATCTATGAGGAAGTAGAAATACACAACAGTGTCTTTGCATTAGGTCACTGATATTCCTTTAGCCTATGGGTTCTCAGTGTTTGGGTGGGTAAAGTACCTCTATACTCATATGCTGCAGCTTCCCTAGCATTGATAGAGTATATCTTTTGGCAACCATTCAGTGCATTCATTCATTTATTCATTTTATATCCTATTTTAATTTTTAACTTTTTTTTTTGAAATTTTAAACTTACAAAGAAGTTGCAAAGATGGCATGAAGAGTTAAGTTCCCTATACCTTTTAACCAGATTTCTGAAATGTTAACAATACCACATTTGCTTTATCAAACTCTGTGTGTGTATGTATATACACACACATTATTATTTTTCTAAAATGCTTGAGAATAAGTTGCAGATACAATAGCCCTTTGTCCTTAACTACTTTAGTATCTCTCATACAAAAAAGTGCATTCTCTTATACAGCTCAGTAAAATTATAAACATCAGAAAATTATTACAGTCACGTGTTGTTTAACGGCAGAGATATATCCTGAGAAACACATCAATTTCATAGTTGTGTGAACACCATTGAGTGTGCTTTCACAAACTCAGATGGCATAGCGTACTACTCACCTTAGTGATATGGTATAAACCTATTATTATTCCTAGGCTACAAGCTTGTACATGTTACCATGCTGAGTACTATAGGCAATTGTAACACAATGGTAAGTATTTATGTATCTAAACGAAGAACGGGCACAGTGGAAATGTGATATAAAAGATATAAAATGGTGCATTTGTATAGGGCACTTACCATGAATGGAGCTTACAGGACTAGAAGTTGCTCTGGGTGAGTCAGTGAGTGAGTGTGAGTGAATGTGAAGACCTAGGTCATCACTGTCCACCACTGTAGACTTTATAAACCTTGTCCCACAGCCCTCCCCCTGCCTCCTTCCAAGAGGGTCAGAAATTGAGCATTGAGTGCTTCTCCATGAACAGAAAGAAATGTGAGCTGGACTGATGAGAAATATCAAGGATACTCTGACTGGGCAGGACATAGATCATCATAATAGTGACTGTCAGGAGGGTGTGAAAGGTGGCCCAAGGATCAGTAGAAATAAGAAATCAAGATGAGATAAAAAGATCATGGGGGATTGTCATGGCAATGTGGTTTTGGCTAGTGTGTGTTGGAGCAGTGGTCAGATAATGAAATGTTGTGGTTTTAAAAATAAAAGAGTTGCTTAACAGGAGAGGATTGAGAACTGAGGAACTAATATTTTGATTTTGGAAATTTGTTTTTGGTTCCATTGACCCTATGTGGTGTAAAGGGCTCTCTGTCATGGAACTGATGGAAAAAATAAAACTTACCTATGCTTCACATCAAGCTTGTCCGACCTATGGCCTACGGGCTGGATGCAGCCCAGGATGGCTTTGAATGTGGACCAACACAAATTCATAAACTTGCTTAAAACATTATGAGAATTTCTTGCAATTTTTTAAAAGCTCATCAGCTATTGTTAGTGTATTCCATATGTGGCCCAAGACAATTCTTCTTCCAGTGTGGCCCAGGGAAGCTAAAAGTTTGGACAGCCTTGCTTTATATCATTATACCTGAAAATATTTCCCAAGTACAGGGACAGGCTGGCTCCACGCCACCACAGAAAGTTTTTACTAAAGTGGCAGTGACACTTAATATTTGTTAAGGTAGCTCCTGGGGACCTATGCCCTTGTACAGGATCTTAGGTACTCAAGAAAGAAGTCACACACAGAGGTGATCAACCTTTTGGCCTCCCTGGGCTACACTGGAAGAAGAATGATCTTGGGCTACACATAAAATACACTAATACTAACAATAGCTGATGAGCTTTAGAAAAAAAATGGTTGCAAAACAACTCCTAATGTGTTAAAAATTTGTGTTGGGCCTGATTCAAAGATGTCTTGGGCCACAGGTTGGACATGCCTGGTTTACAGCGATGTACTATGAAGACCCTCAAGATAAACCTGGAAGGGCTGTAGTGTCCTCTGAATAAGTAATGCGGGGGGAGGGGGCAGGCTCTTCTGTGCTGAAACAGGCCAGTGGCTGGCTGATTGGGATGTAACCGGTGCACTCAAAATGGAGGTGCTCTGAGTGAGAGAAAATCTATTGACAAGCTGCACAGGTATTGCTCCCATCAGAGAAAAAAATTCTTCCTGAACCACATATCCTTTGATTTCTCACAGCAAATTCAGCTCCATTACAAGCTCATGGGACCACTGTCATATAGGTGGCCCATCCTTGACTGAAATGTTCTGTGTCACATGACTGTGTTGCTATACCAGTATTTAATCTGTAGACCTTATTCAGTTTGCCAAGTGTTCTGTTAATTTTTTTTTTTCATTTAAAAAAAAAATTTCATTTTTTTCAGTAAAGGATTAAATACAGAAAGATTCACCCTTTTAAGTACACACAACCTCCGAGTTTCAGAAAACACATAGGAGGCCTCCAGTGGTCTGGGTTGAGTAGTGGGGTGTCTCCAAAGGCCTGGACTTGGGATATATTCCCATGGGTTTTATTCTATTTCCTTCCTTCAGCTGCCATGGGTTGTCACCTGTGCCCTAGAAATGACAGTGTTTGCTGCGCTTTCCCCAGCAGCGGAAGATTTTTGTCCCCTCCGGGGCTTTGTGCCTTTCCCTGGAGGACCACTGCTGCCCCCACTAGTCCTGCAGCACTAGGGAGCCCTGTCTCCAGTCTTTCTCTGGAGCCCTGGTAAGGTCTCCAGAGAAAGGCCTGTGAGTGCGTGTGAATGTCCCCCTTGTCTGAAGCTCCCAGGGGTTCTGTCCTCTCACACCAGCCACATTCAGTTTTTAGCAATTTTAGCATTTGTTAAAAATGTTAGCTGGACGTTTCTTACTAGCTTGTATGACGTCTGGTGTCTCTAGTAGGTCAGTGCATGCCAGTGTCCTCTCTCTTAGATTGTGAGTTAGCTGATTGCCCTGCAACCACGGTTCTATGATGGATTCAAGGGAAGCTGTGACTTCGTAGGTAAGTTAGCATTTGTTGTTGTTATTTTAGGAATGAAAGACGCCTTTCCTAATTTTCTATACCCTAAGTAGAAGCCAGACGTCCATTTTATATTTTTTGATCATCCGTGACTTTGATGTTCCTGAGAAAACATTTGGAAAGAAAAACAATTGTTTCCTGACATACCAGTAATGGGAACAAAAATCTATTAAAATATTCTGGTAGTTGTGCATTTTTCTTAAAAATTTATCTCCCAGAGACTAAGCAATCATCTGAAAAATCAAAATGATAACATCTTTAACAGGACAAATCTCAGAGTGAGATATAGTGGTAAAGGATCTGGGTTTGACATTTGGATTTAATTATACCTTCAGATAAGATAGGTTATTTTCCTACAGTGGCTTTTAACTCATGCTGAAATCATTGTCTATCATTTTCCTGACACTTGTAAGAAAAAATATCTGATTAGATAGCATTTACCTCTGCCAAGTTAAGGCATGGACTTACTTGCTAAAGGCTTTTAGCTAGATAGTGTACCTGAAAGTTATAGAAAGCCTTCAAGTATTTTGAAGGGAAATTGAGTGATTAAAAAGGAAAAACTAAAAAAGCCCTTATAATAGGGAAACCTAGCTGCCTGGAATAGCTACAGTGTTAAGAATTATGTTTAAAATATCTGCATGATAAGCTAATAAAAAATAAGTCCCCAAACATGGAGATGATCCTAACATGATAATTGGCTACTCTGAGGTTTTTCCCTCCAACCACAATGAAGCCACAGTAGCTTTTATCTTTGTTAGGAAAATGTGTCATGTCTTAAAGGCAGCTAGTTAGTCATAAGGATTTATTGAACATTTTCTATATTAGCTGCTGCAGGAAACCTGAAAGATTAAAAAAAAATAGTTATTCTGAATAAGTGGCAGAAACATATGGAGTCCTTTCCGGACCCAGTTAGTCTAAATGTGTAATTTCCAGTAGTAACTCACCATTGCACCACAATCCCAGCTCCTTTGTCTGACACATTGTTCTGTCTTTGGGGATTGGGACAAAACCACCTACAGATTTCTCTGTAGTGTTCTGCCACACAGTTTAATCTACCTCACACTTGGCTAGGAACCCTCCTGTACATGGCTGAATGAAGACGTCCTCATTTACTTACATAGGAAAAAAAAAAATCCCGAGAGATCTAATTTATTCCAAAGTGTCATTTACTGATACATTTTTCTTAAGATGATACCTTTCGTATAATTTTTGTATTTTTGTTTTCTTCAATTAGAATAGAGAATGGGGGAATCTCAGGCAGGTATCTTCCCACTGTCCTTCACATCACTGTGAGCTGGCCACCTAGTCTGTAGACAGAGGACCCTTCTGTCCTTCAAACTCAAGATGGGGCTGTAGATCTACTCTTAGTAAAGCATGTTTTCCATTAACTATAATGATATTAGTCTGTGTTGTCCACACGTTCCCGCGGATTCCTCTTCGTTATGCTTGTGTCTGCAGTGCAATCCTTGGAAACAGAACAGACTTTTCTCCCCTTGTTTCTGCTTCTTGAATCTCCAACTTGGAATCTGAGTGTTGGTTTTCTGTTTCCGGCTTATTTAATTGGTGCCAATCCCTCTCCAGAGCTCTGGGGCTCCCAACACCACCAGTTTTCCTGGTGGGAAAAGACTATTCTCTCTTGACTCTAAACTGAATCAGGAAGACCAAGGATTCCTGCCTGAGTCTCCCCAGGTAGGCCTGGGACACCCATGAACAAGACTGCACCAATACTCACTGTGGGCTACAGCATTGTGCTTGGCCCAAGGGCTACTAGGGTGCAAAGGACACTCAGCGAATGAGTGCTCGACACACTGACCACTGTAAGGAACTTGCTCTCAGTCCTCCTGAGTTTAATCGAGGAGGCAAAACTGTACTTGATATTCATTTGGAAATACAGCACAGCAGAGATGAAAAGGACCTAAGAGTTCAGCTAAGCCAATTTGCTGTGAAGGGCTAGAGATATGGGTACAAGGAGAACTGAGCACTTCACTTCAACAAGAGAATCTCTACCTGCATTCCTTTTATTTTGTATTCCTCTGCATGAGATTTGTTTTAATGAAAGGTTTTCCTCCTAGGGATATGTTCAAGTGTGCAAAGATATTTAAAAGAGTATTCATTGAAGTATTATTTATAATAGGGAAATATTGGAAACAACCTAAATGTCCAACCATAGGATAATGGACAAATTGTAGACTAGCTATTTAATGGAATACTATACAGCAGAGAAAATGAACAAATTAGACCTATATATATGTTCACAGATAAATTTCAGATAGATAATGATGAGATTTAAAATACAAACTAGATACACATATCATCTATTTGAAGTTTAATATACTAAAAATAATACTGTGCATTGTTTTAGAATATGTACTTATGTAGCTAAAGCATAAAAACATGGGTATGAGTGATTCATATCAAATTCAGAGAGAGGTTTTGTCTCTCCTTTGGGGAATGGGATTCAGTATATTAGGGTTTCCATGAATCTGCAGTATTTCATTTTTTAAAATGGTGGTGTATAGGTGAATGTTAATCTTTTTCTATATAAACTTTGTGTATTTGAAATATTTCTTTATAACACTTTTAAAAATAAAGGGTCTTTTGATTTAAAAAAGATTTGAAAGCCCACGAGCTAAGAAAGGGGGCTCAAGGAATACTGATGCTCAAAGTTACAACGGTCTCCAAGTAAGCCTCTGCGGCCCCTCACAGAGGAACCAGCTAAAGCCCATCTTGCCTATGAAGTAGCTCTTAAACCTCAGTGAGCCTTTGGCAAGATGCAGATTTTACTCTTACCTCCGTTCTTTTATTTTTAATGTTTTTAAAGCTTTGTTTTATTGTTTTTTGAAAGAAGGTGAGAGACAGACAGACACAGAAACAGAGACAAGGGGGAGAGTCCAGAGCAGTCTCCGTGGTTGTACATCATTCATTTGTGTGTGTGTGTGTGTGTGTGTGAGTTGTCTTTTTACTATTGAGTTGTATGAATTCTTTATACATTCTAGTATGAGTCAAAACTAATGATGGAACTTTTGTGCTTCAAAGGACACCATCATTAGTTGTGACATACTTTCATTCTACACAGATGCATGTGTGGCCGCACAGGGTGGAACCCAGCTGGGGGCCTCCCACATGAGGGTGAGAGCATTGCCACCATGCTAGTGGCTACCAGTTGCTCTGCTGTTCATCATGTGGGTTTGCATAGGCCAGGGCTGGGACTCGATCCCCAGACCTCATGGCAAAAAGGAAGCGCTCAACCCATTGACCTATCCTGGCATCCCTACCCCCATTCGTTTCTCATTTAGTCGGTCTTTTTATTAGTATACCAGTGGTTCTAGTGGGTATGGTCAGGCTACCTTTGCTGAAGGTAAGCAACTCAGATCCCAGGAGTCCATGGTCCTTCAAACCTTTGCCATAGACCCATTGCTAATAGTGATCTAGAGTTAAGTAGGGGTTTTATATAGGATCCAAGCAGTCTCAGTATTATGATTTTGTATACTCATTAGTAATTATCCCTGTTTCCTGTTCAACATCATAAAGATACTTTAAACCTGTGTGGTTTGGGGGACAGAGGTAGGGGATCAGGAGATCGTGTTAGGATATGATGGGGAAAGTGAAAAGCAAGTCTTGAAGTAAAAACATTTTTATATTTTGAATTAAGGAGCTACTAAATTTAGATAGATTTATGCTGCTACAAATTATCAAGGATGGAACTAACAGCATATGATAAATTACATAAACAATTACATTAACTGGGGAGAGATGCTATTGTATCTTCCTTCTCTTCATTATTGAGATAGTACATACTTTTAACATATCAAATTTTTCGAAAATGGAAAAATGATCAAAATCACTATTAATATCACAACGGACACAATAGCTGTGTGTTATTTGTGAACTGATTAATATCATGTTCATAGTTTGAAATCAGTCAAGGTGGGAGCAGTTATACCACAGAAACAGGCAAATTCTATAAACCAGCTGCCTCACTTCTACTCCACACTCAGAGGTTTATCTTTTACTAGCAAAGCATTGAGCCCATCTGACATAGATATACACCTCCCCCCCCAATTTAGATAATGCTATAACGCAGTTTTGAAACTAAGTATAGATCTCATTCAAAGAATACGCTGAGTTATCCTGGAAAATTAACGGGAACACCCCTTTCTCGTGTTGTGTGCAGGGGGAGCAAGGACCTCAAGGCTTTCCAGGGCCAAAGGGCGTCACAGGCCGTGGCCTCCCTGGCCAGAAGGTAGGTTTTGCAGGACCTTAAAGAAATGCTTAGGTTCAAGATCTCAAGGGCTTAACGTGAACTTTGGAAGAGCTCTCATATACGTGTCACTGTTCTCCTTACATCTCTCAGAGGAAAAAGTCTATGTAGAAGTGAATCCTTTTGCATGTCCTTTCCTAACTATGTACATGTTCACTTTATAAATTCTCATTTTCTTCATTCTCCAAAGCTGGCGGACAAAGAAATAAATTCTTACAACCTAACATGTAGAAAATACCACATAACTCAGGTGTATAGTTATGTAATGAACAGTGGACTTTCCTGCAGGCTGGAAGCTGATGCGATGGTGTCTGAAGGTCTCTTCATTCTGAGATCTCTGGTTGTGCAGGGATTAGACTATGGGACCTGAAGAGAATGTAAAAAAGATGCCTCCAGTTTTTTCCCCTTTCGTGCATTTGTATCAACATGAAACACAGGGCTTCAAGAGATACCAGTTACAAATAAACACATTTTAGAGTTTTTCTTACTTGGCTTTAAAATTCACGTTCTAAACATCTCTTCACTCTGTTATAAAGGGAGAGCATGGAGGACGGGGAGATGCAGGAAAGAAAGGCAATAAAGGGGAAATGGGAGAGCCCGGATCTTCAGGAACACAGGCAAGAAGTGATTTTTAAAGTCTTACTGTAATTTCACATGTTAACTAGTTCCAGCTTATGCTGACTGTCACTCTGCCTCCACCATGCAGGGGGCACAAGGACCCAAAGGAGAACCGGGACTCACAGTGAGTATCAGTTCTGGAGGCGAGCTGAGGGTTTGTGCTTGCAAAATGATTACATTCGTGTTTTAGCTTTAGAAGTGTGCTGTTTACACGGCAGCACTGCCTCATGCCCTGTGTGCCCTTAAATGCATGAGCTAATTGAATCTGTGAGGGAGAAATAACACTCGGCAGCCTCGTGGTGGAGACGTGTGACTGCTCCCCTCTGATCCCTCGGAGAAGTGGTAACAAGGAGGTAATCTGTTTATAAGGACTCAAGTGACCAAAGGACTTTTTATTTTAAATGATCGTGCACATCTCAGAAATGGGAGCTCTTTTTTTTCCCTCAGTTAGTTCTTTTAGGAAGTCTCTGAGTATAACAGTAATTACACAATTGGGATTACTTTTATGTACTGATTCACTTATTCAGAGGTTCGTGAAGCATCTACAAGCTTCCCTATTTGTCTTTCTACGCCATTGCAAACAAAAAGCCTACTCTTTAAAGTCCCACAGTGTGGGAAAGTTGTAGAATTTCTATATAGCAAAGTCTAATTCTTCCTTCCTGCCTTGAAGGCACTGTACTTCCTGGAGTGGAGAAAAAATAGGGACCTTCTCCTTTTTCCTGTTTTAAAATTTTCTTTATCCATTCATTTGTTCATTCACTTACTGGGTGTGTACCCTGGGTCCAGCCCTGAGATAGGCACTGGAGAAGAGGAGGGGAATAGTAGAGAATAAGGGACTGTGTCTCTGGACTCAAGGAGCTTACCACCCAGTAGAAAGACAGACGAGCAAAGCATGTTTACCTACAGTTCGAAAAATGCTATCCTAGAAGGAGATATGTGGGTTCAGAGAAGACAACATGATGTGTGATGATGTTTGGGGTCAGAGAGGCTTTTATGTCTTAAGCAGAGGTTTTTAAGCAAGAGGCAGAGATCTTAGAAACCAGGATGTCATTCTGCTGACCTTGGCTTTCTAGATTTTAGGGACAGGGACTAGCAGGAAGGGAAGAATTAAGGAAAAAAGAATTCGCATTCAGTGAGACTCAGATGTGTGTAGATTCTTTCACACCAGCACCATCCTTATCGAGTACCGCAGGGCGTCTAGGGGCCATGCCTTAGAGAACCCACTCTAGTCCTTCTCCAGCTGCCCCCTGTCCCCCAGGTGAGGAGTCCTCATGGGGGGACAGGGGCGTCTCCTCTCTACTGCAGTCTGGATACACAGGATCCCAGAGTTGCCTGCCTAAATGGCCCATGTAGAGGGATGATAGTACTGGCCGCTCTGCATGGTCACCCAAGAAACGGCCAGGGGCAGCCGTTTGTGGGGACAGAGCTTGGGAGTGAGGACTGTATTCACCATGTGAATGCTGCCCAAGGCCCCTTGCAGTATAGGACTGCTGAGGCTGGGGTACAGTGAGAAGCCGACAGACCTCTCTTGCCCAAGACTTAATCCACATGACTCCATGAAGTAGGCAGTTTTATCTGCACTTCAATGAAGAGATGCTAAATCAGACAGACAGCTTGAGCAACGTCCCCTAGCTAGTTGCAGGGCCCTTAGAGCCAGAATCGGCTTGTCTGATGCCAAATCCAGTCTGGTCCCTCATGAAAGCTGTTCACAGCGTGCTCTTTCCTCTCCCCACCCCCATTCTTTCCTCCTCAAATATAGTCACACACAGCTAGCAGTTGTCAGGCCATCCAGACTAACAATCCCTCTTTTAAAAGGCAAATACCATTGATGGAGTTCAGTATTTTAATAATTCACACCAAATTGCTTTAAAAAGAAAAAAAAGAGTCTTGGTGATGCCGGGATAGCGCCACAGGTTGAGTGGTTGCCTTGCAACTGCGAGGTCCGGGGATCGAATCCTGGCCCCGGCCCATGCAAACCCATATGCTGAACTGTGGTGCAACTGGTAACCCCCAAGATGGTGGCAAAAGTTCTTGCCTCTCATGCCGGAGGCCCCAGTTCAGTTCCTAACCTCATGCAGCCCCACACCCACCTGTGTGGAATGAAACTGTGTCACAAGTAATAACGTAAAACTATGGAGACTGCTTTGAGTCATCCCCCCTTCTCTGTCTCTCTTTCTCCCACCTTCTCTCCAAAACAATAAGAAAAGAAAAGAAAAAAGAAAAAAACTCTTCCTCTGCTCGTGTCTTAAATGATAGCATTCCCCAGTGTCTGACCTCACTCTTCTTTCCTGTCTTCAAACTCTCAGGGGTGGACAGCCATTAAAGGCAGAGGGAATGTATAGTTTTAAAAGGGTAATTGAATATCACAGTGAAGTTGTATGGAGAATGTTAAAAATATTGTGTTTATTGTAGAAACATGTGAAAGACTATGTTTAACAAGTGGAGGGAGATTAGGCCACTGATCAAAAAAAGGTTGGGAAGCCCTGCTCCACTCAATCTCACACTGGCATTTCTCAAATCTGCCTCCAGCTCTAATTGCTCTCCTGAGCACCCTACCTTATATCAGCCTGCCGACTGCACATCTCTAGCTGGATGTCCCATAGATGCATCAAACTCAGCGAGGTCCAAGCCAAACGCAGTGATCGGCCTTAGCTCCCACCCTGCTCCATTCCGTTCTTCCCTGTCTCAGAGAGTGCACCGTCATTTGCCTCCTCCTAGATGCCTTCTTCCTTCTCATTCTGTCTCCCAGTTGCTGACCTACTCCCTTCCCCATCTGGCACTACCCCCGCTGCTTTCTGGTGTCATTTCCTTTCTCTTCTGCCTTAGCTGTTTAGGAACCTCAAACCCCTCCATTGGCCCCCCACCACCACCTTTCTTAAATAAAAGTGTGATCAGATCTCTTCTCTGTTTTAAGACCATACGTCTTCTCACTACCTAGGAAAAAGTCCACTCTTCAACGTGACACAAAGTGTTCATCTGTCTTCCACATTTTCTGTCATCCTTTCCGTCACATGCCCCAGTCATAAGTTTACTCAAGTGCTGCCATGCACTGTGCCATGTCCCCTGCAAGGAACACTCCTTCTTCCCATTCCCAACACCTGCTCAGCCTGTTCAGAGTCTACACCGCTGAACCACAAACCCACTACATTCTCCTGCTCCTGGAATTCCTTGTAGACCAATGTGGTTCCATGGCTTTAATCCGATAGCCCAGCACTTACAAAAGTATTTATTTATCTACTTCTTGCCTGACTGAATCTTTCGAGAGGTATAAATTTGACACCTTCATCATTGGCAACAAACAACCAAAATAGTCATTCAGCAATTTTAATGGAAAGAATGAAACTATTCTAGTTACTTAAACAAAGAATATGAGAAAATGATTGATATACATAAAGAACTGCTTAAAGCATTTTAGACCTAGTTATCCCATAAAAGCACATTGAAAAGAATAAAAATGCAACTTTGATATAGAAAATATTTTTGCAAGTCAGTAAAAGACAAACATTCTAATAGAACAATGGACAAAGTACATACAAAACTTATGCACAAGAGACTACAACATAGACTGAAAACATAGGTGTGAAATAAAATTTAATCTCATTAATAATCAAATGAGTATAATTTAAAGCAATAAGATGTTTTGCTTTATCAAATGGCAAGGATTATATAGTAATAGTAACCATATGTATGGTTACTAAAATAAAACAAATTTTCTTATATACTGCTATTAGAGGTGCCATTACTACAATTTTTCTGCAGGGCAGTTTGGCATTATACATCAAGAGTCTTAAAATAGACACACATTTGATGTCATTAGTCAAGTTTTTCAGAATACTAATGTGGGAAATTAACTATGACATAACATTAAATGAAAAGCTATAATCATAAAATTTGGTATACAGTATTTTCTTCACTTGTAAAAAAATTAAACATAAATATATACATTTTCCCTTTCTAGATATATAATATAGATATGTAAATATATACATGTTCCTGTTTTAGACACATTCTTGTTTCAGATTTATTAAATGCTTCTCTAAATGTGAAAAAGCATGATGAGGCCTGAAAAAAGGATAACTGTTAACTCTCTCATTTTATATAAGTTTATTAATTTCGTACTGAGAGTTCTTTCTAAATTGCCACTTGAAATCATTGGCTTCTGCTTCATTTACAGTAACAAAATTAAATTTAAATGCCTTGAATAGTCCCCATATATGTTTCTGGTAAGTCATGTCTCCAGCTATGTCACCTTTACCCCAAATCTGCCATTAGAAATTTTTTTCTTTAAAACTTTATTTTTGCAACTGTTCAATTTTATCTTCTTAGGTTAGGTCTACTTCTCCTTCCTGTTACAATTTTCTGGGCTTCTGTTTCTTTCCTATATCCAGCTAACCATCCCTGTCAGCCTCCTGTCTTTGGCAAATGCAGAATTCTGCCTTCTGTGGTCTCATCGCAGTTACTTGGAAGCATACTGCTCAGGGCAAGGCACTGGCAGATTTACTCCCGTACCAGGTCCTCTTGGGCCCTGCTGATGGAGTGGATGGGTAGCAGGTCCCAGAAGAATCATTCAGAACATGGGCACACTCTATGAAAGAGCCACAGTGAGAATATTAGGACACTTGCAAAATTAGGGTGTCATGTAGAAAAAGAGGAGGCGTTATAGCATAGAATGAATACTTTTTGTCCGTGGTGATTGTCTTGGTTGCTCAGTGCATCATGTAACTGAATACATGCAATTGCCATGCCATTGTAGGTAGTACAGTAGCCCCCCTTATCTGCAGGGATTATGTTCCAAGACCCCCAGTGGATGCCTATGAATACAACCAAACCCTACATATACTATGATTTTTTCCTACACATGCATACCTATGATATAGTTTAATTCATAAATTAGGCACAATAAGAGATTCAGAACAATGAATAATAAAATACAACAATTATACTATAATAAAAATTATATAAATGTGGTCTCTCTCAAAATAATTTCACAGATAGAAGATTTGTTCTTACTATAGATTTTTGCAACTTCAACATATGGTTGTTTTGCCTTAATAAGTCAAAAACTTTCACCTTTTCACTTAAAGGAAGCATTTTGTGGCTCTTCTTGGGCCTACCCGAATTGCCAGTATCACTACTCTTATGCTTTGGGGCCATTAGTAAGTAAAATAAGGGTACTTGAACATAAGCTCTGCGATGCCATGATAGTCAATCTGATCACCAAGATGGCTACTAAGTAACTAACAGGTGGGGAGCAGGTATAGTGTGGATATCCTGATGATTCATATCTCAGGCAGGATGGAGTGGGATGCCGAGAGATTTCATTTTGATATTCAGAATGGAGTGCAATTTAAAACTTATGACTTGTTTATTTCTGGACTTTTCCATTTAATATTTTCAAATTATGGCTGACTGCAGGTGACTGAAACCATGGAAGGTGTAACCGTGGATAGGGAGCAGGGGACTACTGCACTATGTGGGGCCAGACTCTGCACTAAGAACTCTGTGTGCATTTACCTTGTTTAATCCACACCACAGCCTTAAAACACAGACACTGTTAGGTCACTTAATGCCCAAGGTCACACAGCTGATAAATGCTGGAGCCACAAATTGAATTCCAAAAGTCTGAGTTATTATATTTCCCAACTCAAACACATTTCAGTTATGATATATTATAGGCAACTTTTACCTCTGTACTATTTATTTTATTTTCTGCAGTGGAAGAATTCAATTAAATGACACATTGCTGACTGTAATAAGACATAACTTGTATGACTCCAGAAAAAAACACTGTGGTCCTCCAATTAATGCATCTTTCTTTTTTCCTCCAGAAAGAAGAAATTATCAGACTTATTATTGAAATATGTGGTAAGATTTGACGAACAAGAAAAGAAAAATCACTTTTAAAGTACCAACTCCACTATGTTCTGTGTTGGTCAAGATAAGGAGTTCACTCAGAAGATGTAGATTAGCTCATGAGAGAGTTTGAAACTCATTTGAAAAGTTGGTGGTAAAATGAAAGAGCAGTGAGAGAGGCTATGGGAATTCTGATATAAGAAGAGAAAATTATCTTCCTGGGGTGGTTAAGAAGTGTTAAGATACCTGACAGGAGTCTGTGGGCAGCCAGGCCTTCTTCTGTAAGCATAGCGCTTATTTATATTCAGTGACATTTGACTGAGCTTGGGAAGAGAAAACAACACAGGCAGGAAGACCACAGGGACTTAATTGGTGTTTGAGTACAGTCTAGCTGGTGACTATCATGTCTGTGTTTTTTCTGAAACAAGAAGTCTTTCTGAATTGAGTTTTGAGCCCTATGACTAAGTACATTCCACTTCAAAGGCAAGAGGACAGTCGGGAGGTCATCTCACTTCAAAACTGTATCTAAATGCTTCCAGGGCTAAATATGGTAGACTTCACAGAGTTACCAGAAAGAGGCAATAAATAAAAGAGATTAGCCCAAAGGCAAGAGATTGATGGAATAATGAGGAGAACCTTCTGTGTTTAAATTGGACAGAGGCAGGAATATCATTGTTCTTCCATACAGAGAATCCCAGAACTGGCTTGTCACCCAAAAGAACTATGGACTCTTAAGCACCGCCCTGGTGACAGGCCAATTTAGCTATGGCTTCTGAGCTCCCTGTAAAAATAACACCAGTGTCCTTGTGGTGTCTTGTGATAGTATCGTTGGGTTACACGAGGAAATGCATAAACCAAAGGAACCCTGGTAATCCTTTTTGCCTGGGGACTCTCTCATCTGCTTTGAATGATAAACTCTAAATAGAAGTTGTTTAGTGACCAGCATTCTCCTTGTCCTCAAAAGGTTTCATAGTAGGGATGGATTGTTGGCCCCTTTGATAACACAGGAGCCACCTTTGTCAACAGTGTGGGTGACTGGGAACACATACTGGAGTAGCTAGGGGCAGTTGTTCTTGCGTACAGTCAAAAGCCCTCATCCTTCCACCACAGTTCCACATGTTCATCTCATTAGTTTGCCTGTGGGCCATGTCAATGAGCAGATCTCCATTTTCATACAAGGATAGGGTTGAAGACTGAAATATGAGCTTTCAGATTCAAGTTAAATACAAAAGATGGAATGACAAATTTAGGGTAGGGGTTATTTCTTAGGGAGACAGAGGGGAATGCAATCAGGAAAGCACACACAGGGGATGCCAAGTCTTAAAAATCTTCTAGTTTTTCATCGGAGAAATTGGCACATAGTGTTTATTATTTTGCTATCTACACAGTGTTTTTGTGTGTGTGTGTGTTATTTTTTTGTAATAAATTAGATTTAAAAAAGAGTCAGGTATGGAAACCAGAAGGCAGAGATTTGTCAGCTGTGTTCATAGTAATAGGAAAAGAAGGAAACAATCTATGTCTCAGGTTCATGGCCTGTCTCTCCCCTCCCCACCCCCACCCCCCACCAACCTAATACCAGTCCCTAATGTCATGATTTTCACTCCTGCAATGTTTCTGTCTCCACATTCATCATTTAGGTTGTGGGCCCAAATGCAAAGAGACTCCCCTAGAGCTGCTGTTTGTGATTGACAGCTCAGAAAGTGTGGGGCCAGAGAACTTCCAGATCATCAAAAATTCTGTGAAGGCTCTCACTGACCAGGTTGCCCTGGACCTTGCCACGGTCCGCGTTGGCATAATCAACTACAGCCACAAGGTGGAGGAGGTGGCAGATTTGACACAGTTCTCTACCAAGGACACCTTCAAGCTGGCTGTGGACAACATGCAGTATCTGGGAGAAGGCACCTACACGGCCACAGCTCTCCACGCAGCCAACCACATGTTCAAAGCGGCAAGGCCAGGTGTAAAGAAAGTGGCCTTAGTCGTCACGGATGGGCAGACAGATACCCGAGATGAAAAGAATTTGACAGAGGTGGTGCAGAATGCCACGGATGCCAATGTGGAAATATTTGTGATTGGGGTGGTGAAGAAAAATGACGCCAACTTCAAAATGTTCCTCAAAGAAATGAATCTAATTGCAACCGACCCAGATAGTGAGCATGTTTATCTATTTGATGACTTCATTATGCTGCAAGGTAAGACTCTGTTCTAGGGGAAAGGAATTTATGTTGTTCTTCCAAGTACCACATCCCTGCATTACCCTGAAACCAGAGGCTAATGAGGCTATGCAAACATTCATTTACAACACTTAAACTCCAGGAGATAAAAACATTTAGTATCATCCAGAATATAGAGTACAATCCCTTGTCTTTATTCATTCATAATAAGTGCTGAGCTTGTCTTGGAGTTGCTTAACTAGGGGTACCTATGGTCAAAGGACATAAATGAAAACAAAGAATAGAATTTGGGGGTATTGCTAAGATTAGTTAATGTTCAAAAAGTTACCTAACTTGAATAAGAGATGGAGCAAGCCAGCATCAAGGCAGAAAATAACCATAGAATCAAAATGAATTAAATGCATGATACATGAAAAAAAGTTATGGTAATCTAAAGAGAGGAGAAAACCTAAGTAACTGGAATTATTCTTTTCTCTCTGTCCTAGTCTCTATTATAAAAACAGATAGTGTTCTATTTTCTGTTTTGAAGAAAACAGATAATGAGTAAATAGATGGTGTGAGGTTTATATTAACATTATTTTGAATATTCACCATACAGTCCATGCTAATCATAGGGTTTCCCTATGCTACTTGACCCTTTCACATGAACTGGTATTTCCTACTGAGGCATTCTAAGACACTGACTCACACCTATGATTGCTTTACAATGGCCAGTATTGCTTTACAATGGCCAGTATTGCTTTACAATGAAACATATTCCCATTCTTTGGAAACCAGTAACTCATTCTGGCAGGGCTCACACCTGGCATGCTGGTGAAATAAGTAAAATTTCACATGCTTAATGTGTTTGCAAGCTTCAATTCAGCTCCATCCTTCCTCTCACCAACAGGGCAGTGGGGCCTGATGTGGCCTGGCCCAGACCCTCCTTGCTGCACACTGCTGGCCCTAATGATAGCACACCATACTCACAACCTTTCCACTTTCTAGTTCCCCCTTTCTCCTGACCTTCCTAACCTACGGTCCCATTTCCTGCTGGGTGACTAGTGGATTTATCTCATATATTCAGTCTCCCTGGGTGTTAACGTGTTAGAATGACCAGAAGTATTATACATTTCAGAGACAAGTTGTATTTTAATAATTGAAGAACTTTATTATCCTAATCAAAAGAGTTAAGAATTTGTTTCAGCCAGTGAGGGATGTATTATTGGACGGGCTGGCCTTTTGCTACCCCTAACACCAGAAGTAATTGCCTATTAAACTTACTATAGGTAAGACTTGCTCCTTCCATAGAGTAGTTCACAGGTAACTGATACTTTAACTAAGCAAGCGTTTAAGTCATTTGTTAGCCTTTTTGGGTCCTTGTATATTATTAAATTAAATTATTTTAGATGGCCTTTTATATGTAAAAATGTTTTAAAATTGAGTTTACCTAGCAGTTGACTTCAAGTGATGGGAAAATGTTTATTTTAAGGAGAATGCAAAAGATGTCTTTAAACAGGTTTTGAGTAATATTTCATTGGTCATACTATCTCCCTTTTCTGCCTCTCTTTTAAAAGACACCCTGAAGCAAAGACTGTTTAAAAAACATTGTGAGGATTTTGATTCCTACCTCATTCAAGTTTTGGGTTCACCACCACTTCAACCCGGCTTTGGAATGTCAGGGGGTGAACTTGGCGAATCCTCTCCAGAGGCTCAGAAAAAAATGTCCGAGTCTGTAAGTAACAGTCTTACTGAATTTGTGAGATTGATTACCTGTGTTTTCTGTGTGTTTTACATCATGAACCATCTTGCCTTGCACCACCAAGAACCTGCCAAGTTATATGTACTTTCAGGTCTTTGGTTCTAAATATTAGCACTTTGTCTCCAGATTTCTAGTTCTAAGATAGTTCTGGGGTTTGTGAGCATGATTGTGAGATTTTAAAATATTCTGTATTTTATAACTAATTATATATTAAGTGTTGCAAGGTAATCATGTACACTAGAACAGATGAATGCTATACTATGTGAATCACCCACTTGCCACGCTTTACAGAGCCTTTCGTAGCAGGTCACAACTCTCGCTCATCCATCTAGGTATCCACCCCCCACTTTGTAACCTCTCAAGTTCCTTCAAAGTAAGTACATGCTCAACTGCCACTCTCCTACACTCCAAGCCACACTCTTCAACCTCCTATGGGACTTGGGAAGGGGTTACACATGCATATGGTGCAAGGTGAATGCTTTGTTTTAAAGCTCCCCAATCACATGTGTATGAAAGAACTAACTTCTGAATGTATTGAGATATATGTGACTGTCCTCCTATAAAGCTTCTGGGCACTCATCTCAGCCCATCAGGTCACGAGCAACTATTAAATTCTTTTAGGTGACAATTGGAGAGCCTTCCATAATTACTGGTAAGTACTTTAGCCTTTTCCCCAAGATACAACTAAGTAGGTTTAGACTCATCTTTACTACACATATGGATATCCTTTAGGAAGTAGGCATACAGCTGGCATGACCCTATCCTGTAAGTTCAATAAGTCCCTGCCTTGTCTTCTTATGAAGAGTTTATGGATATGAAATCTACATTATGAGCAAGTACAACAATAGTCTAGCATTAGGATTCATCTGTCTAGTTGGAATAAGGACCTAGGAAATCTATAGTTCAGTAGTTGGACCCAGGGCCATTCAGGAATCAGGCCTAGAATGTGATTCTTAAGGGAACAAACAGTAGGACTCATTAATTTTTTTATTCTAAGTTCAAAAAAGGGCAGAGAGGCATTTAATTGAAAATTTCTATTTGATTAAACACTAACCAACTCCGAGACAAATAATTTCTATTAGGGCAACAGACAGCCCCTGGATTGCAGACTGAAATTAACACACACATTTATACCACATGGTTTATATCAAGGGTCTGCAAACTCCTTCTGTAAAGGGCAACATAGTAAATCTTTTTGGTTTTGTAGGCCATTTGATCTCTGTTGCAATTATTTAACTCTGCTTTTGAAATGCAAAAGCAGCCATAGCTAATACTTAAATAAATGAGCATGGCTGTCTTCAGATAAAAGTTATTTCCAAAAACAGATGATTCCAATATGACCCAAAGGGTTTGCTGACCCTGGTCTTTACTGAGCATTTTGAAGTAAATTACCAACAATAATGAACACAGTCTATCTCCCGAGCATTAGATGATCTTGGGCCCTTCCCTGCTTGCAAGATGTATCACTTCGACCCTCCCTAGTCAATCCATGTTCCTTTCTAAAGACTTCCTAAACAAGAACAAACTTGGGTTTCATCCAGCAAGTGATCTTTAACTGAACTCTCCTCATGATCAATAAATTCCAGTCATATGTATTGATCACTTACTGCTGTACTAGGTGGTAACTCTTAAGACACAGTTCCTGCCCAAGAGAAGTCCACAGTCTATCAGGGAATAGATTAGCACTAGAGATGGTACAATTAATTTCAGGACAGAGTAATGGAAGGCTTTACAAAGGAAGAGGCATGGAACCAAATTTTAAGAATAAATAGGAGTTTTTCAAGTTAAGAGTAGAGGGAAGGGTATTTTCAGCAGAAGGAACATGTGGGCAAAGGGGGAGTCCAAAAGGCATGGCATTTCAATAAATGAGGACAAGTTCAGTCTAACTAGAGCTAAAGTGTATGTGGCAGGATGATGAGTTAAAGTTGGATAAATAATTTGAGGACAAATTATAAATGGTTTCATGTGTCAAGCTAAGGAGAGTGAACTTCATCCACAGGCCAGCCAGGAATAAGCAAAGAAGTTTTTAAAGCAAGGGTCATATAGTCATATTTGGTTCACAGGAAGAGTAACCCTGGTTGCAGTGTGAAAGCTAGATAGAAGGACGAAGGGAAGAGGTTGGGATGTGAGGAGAGATAGTCCAGATGAGAGATAATGATGTGTTAAAATCAAGCTTGTCCAACACGCAGCCCATGAGCCACATGCATCTCAGGATGACTTGAATGCAGCCCAACACAAATTCAGGCCCAACACAAATTTGTAAACTTTCTTAAAACATTATGCGATATCTTTTGCAATTGTTTTTTAGTTCATCAGCTATTGTTAGTGTTCATGTATTTCATGTGTAGCCCAAGATAATTCTTCTTTTTCTAATGTGGCCCAGGGAAGCCAAAGATTGGAACCCCTGTACTAACGCAGGAGCACTCGGACTAAAAGGAGGCATGGATTGGAAAGCCATTTCATGAGTAGAATGAACAGGATCTAATGATTGGGTAGATTGGAGGTTAGGAAGAGGTAGGGGCTTGGGGATGACAGTTGGATTGTAGCTGGAGATGGGGTGAACTGAAATACCATCTACTGAGATGTAGAATATAGGAGGCAAGATGGGTTTTTTTTTAAATTTTTTTTATGGAAAAATAATGAACTTAGGTTGCACCAGGTAAAGTGGAGGTGCATGAGGGACATCTAAGGCAGTTATGACACAGAATGAGGAACAGCAAAACCCTATGCCTCATATCATGACCCAGGAAGGTTGATGACTCTCAGAGACAAATGATGTTAATCAGTTATGACAAATGAAGCATTCTAGTAGCTTAGAAGTGAGGGCATTAGAAGAGTACAACCAAAAATGGTCTGGGTTTATAACATCAAGAGCTGCATAGAGAAAATTGAGCATCAGCTAGGTCTCCCTAGGGTGCCTCTGATCATGATAGTGGGAGCTTGCAATGAACTTGAGTTTCTTGCATAGCTCTCTTTTTCCCTAGACTTTCTCACACTGGTTCTCTTTGCAGAAGCACCAAGGTAAGACTGAATTTTTAAACAATGAATGTTCCTAACAGACATTTAATCTGAACAAACATATATGCATTTATCTGCCATATGTATATACGAGTATAATATATACACACATACTCATAAATACAAAAACATATATATATCTGTGCATGCGCAATCATTTTTATCTAAAAGTATAATTATTGGATCCAAACATCTAAAATAAAGGCAATCTGTCAAAACCTTTTGATTCTCAAATTCTTGGGAAAAGTGAACAGCTACATGCAAAAGAATGAAATCAGACCACTAGCTTATACCATATACAAAACAGAAATTCACAATCAATTAAAGACTTGAATAGAGGACCTAAAACCATAGAAGTCCTAGAAGAAAACATAGACAGTAAACTCTTTGACATCAGTCATAGCAATATTTTTTGGACCATTCTCCTCAGACACGGGCAATAAAAGGAAAATAAGCAAACAGGATTACATGAAACTAAAAAGCTTTTGTAAGCAGAGCAAACCATCAACAAAATAAAAAGACGACCTACTGAATAGGAGAAGGTATTTGCAAATCATATATTTGATAAGGAGTTAATATCTGAAATACAAAAAGAATTTACACAACTTAATGTCAAAAACAAACAAACAACCTGATTAAAAAATGGGCAGAGGACTTGAATAGACATTTTTCCAAGGAAAACATATAGATGGCCAACATCACTAATCATCAGGGAAAAGCAAATGGAAACCACAATGAGATACCACTTCAAACCTCTCAGAATGGCTATTATTAAACAGACAAAAAATAACAAGTGTTGGTGAGGATGTGTAGAAAAGGGACCCTCACACACTGTTGATAGGAATGTAAAATGGTGCAGCCACAATGGAAAACAGTATGGAGGCTACTCAAAAAATTAAAATGGACAACCATATGATTTCAGCAATCCCACTTCTGAGTATTTATCCAAAGGAAACAAAAATACTAGTTTGAGGAGATATGTTCATTGTAGCATTATTTACAGTGCTTAAGATATGGAAACAATCTAAAGGTCCATCAATAGACGAGTGGATAGAGAAGAGATGGTACATATATACAACAGAACATTACTCAGCACTAAAAAGAATGAAATCTTACCATTTGCAACTACATGGGTGGACATAGAAGGTACCAGGCTAAGTGAGATAACTCAGACAGAGACAAAATATAATTTGAGTTACATGTGGAATCTAAAAAACAAAAGAAATGCACAAACAAAATGGAAAGAGACTTATAGGTACAGGAAATGAAGTGGTGCTTATCAGGGAGGGGAGGGTTGGGGGGAAGGCAAGTAGGTGAAGGGGATGTTGAGGTACAAAATTAAAAAAATATATTACAAACTTCCATTATAAAATAAATCATGGGGATTTAATGTACAGTAAAGGGCATATAAGCAATTTTAATAACTTTACATAGTGACATAGCTAGACTTATTGTGAGGACATTTTATAATATATATAAATATTAAATCACTATGATGTACACTTAAAACCAGGTACAAATAGGATATTTTATGTCAAGTGTATGTAAATAAAATTTTTTTTTATGTAATATCAACACACAGGGTATTCACTGGAGTAGGTTTCTGTAGCAATATTCTAATTTTTAACCCCCTGAAAGGGCAAAAATAAAAGAAGCCTTTTCTACTCTTTCTATAAAGCTCTCTTTCTTTCTTTCTTTTCTTTTTTTTTTTTTTTTTGTATTACAAAAAACTGTTCCCTGATTGCAAATAACTTAAATAACTGGCAGCAGAGATTTCTTTCTCTCTGTAGAAATGAGGCTGTGCAATTCCTATGAAGAGTGATTCCCTTGCAGAGCAGTGAAGGGGATAACCAAGCTCGTGTGGGGAGTTTCCTGGGTAGCTCCTGCACCCCCTGGAGGGGTGTGGTGGGGATAAAGGGGGAGCTGTGAGCTTCCTCCTTCCTCTGCTATTGTCTGATGATGTATATAATCCAACGCTAGCTTTAAGTCTAGCATTTGGCCTCTTCATTTCCATAGAGGAAGTGTATATTCTGTATCGATGTAAATCATAGAAAACTAACAGCAGGCTGGCTTTGCTGGCAGCCCCACCCTCTGTTTGTCCATCCTCTCTTTTAGTGAGACCCTATCCCTGGTCCTCATCCCACTTACCCCATTTCTCCCCTCTTATCCTTATCACAGAAGCTGCTCAAAGAGCTCCATCTCAATTCCCACTCTTGCTGCTTTTCCCATCTCTTCCATTTCCCCACAAGTCTCACTCGTTCCTTCGTGAGATTCGTCTAAAGAAGGACACTTCTCCTGGGGCTTCACTGCCTTTTTTTTTTTTTTTTTAGAACTGGAGCTCTGGGCAGGTTCTAACTTGATATTGGAATGAATGTGTTCTTTCATTCTAAAACCTGACCCTGCGCTCTAGCCTCAGCTTCAATGGGACAGCTTTTAGTTTCCTACTTGTACTCTGAGGCCCGTTGCCCTCTGCCTCTTCCAAGACCAGGCCCTCGCTTCACTGTCGTGCTCTTTCCTGCCAATATTTCTGGCTCCTGCCTGTAGCCAGTAAATAAGCTTCAGACAGTCCCATCTGCTTTCTACGATTCTATCTCTTTTTATAATAAAATCATTCCTCAAGCCAGCCTCTGCTGTCTCTGTTCTGTTACTCTCCTTCCTTCTGCCTCTAGCTCTCACTCCCGACTTCCTCAATTCCATTCATTTGGGCAACCCTCTGAAGCCAGGCTATTGCCTTTGATATGACACTGAAACTCTCCTGGAAAAGCCACAGAAACCCTTATTCCCACGCTCTTACTTCTCTTCTCTCACATATAACACCATGCCACTCCTTTCTGATTTTGAGAGTCCTCTTCTTGTTCTCCTCCCACTCTTCTGAGCATTCTTTCTCAATTGCATGTGGGATTTCTCTTCCTCTCTTTTCCCCTCAAATATTAAACTCTTCATTTTTCTGAGCTCTGTCTCTATCCTGCTTCTCTTCTTGTTCCATGTTCTCTGGGTTCCAGAGCTAACAACTCTCAAATCTGCCTCCCCAATCCAGACCTTTCTCCTGGCCCCCAGATTGACATAATTGATGTTCTATGCATATCTTATTTGGGGTGTGCCCAAGCCATTCAACATGGAATAAGTTCATAATTCTGGTCCTCCACGTTTCCTTCCTAGGAGTATATTGACAAGAAACCTAGAATACACCTGTAGCTCTATTCTTGTTTTATCTTGTTTTAAACAGTATCATACTTGGTACTGTTTTTGGCCTAATCATCCCTCTATTTCATTCTACAATGCCTTTTTCCTCATTCATACATCGGCTGTCTTAGCTGAGAGCCCCATCACCCCTTTTCTATATTAATAATATGGCCTCAAAATCCTGGTCCCATTTCTCTTTTCTCTGTCCTCTGCAGTTTATCCATTATTTGTTGATAGTATAATTTCTTTTATTTTTTTCTCATAAAAATAACATCATTGAATTATTTCTCTTATATATAATTCTATTTGAGCTAATTAAAAAAAACCATCTATAATAATATGGCAAATATTTTAATTTTGTACTTATTAAAATATATATGTACTAAATATATATTTGGTACATATGTATTTTCCTAATCTTGGCCTTAAGTCTCCACGACAGTAGATTAGAAAAAATAACATAATATTTCAGTACACCTGCATTTTCTCCTAATGTCCTATTCAAGTAAAATGTTGTATGTTGCTCAATCATGTTATATTCACTATTAAATGAAGTAGCCTGTTCAAAGGCCATAATCAACACTTTTTGTTCTGTACTTACAGGAAAATTAAGTTGATTTCCTGAAATTAGACCTAATTATTTGTAAGTAGCCTTGACCAAGCCACATATACAGAGATGGTTATATTGGTCAAGACTATAATGTATTTGTTTATAAAATATAATTCATACTCTTCCATTGTAGCCAAAAGAACTCTAATTATTTTTGATAAAATTCTACTTAACAACTAATTCTTAGCTTTGCTATGTGAAGGTGCTGTGTAAGCATCGTATATTGCTAATAACAGACTTATTACCCTTAGAATATAAGGTGCTCCTATCCTATGGAGGAGAAAAACAAAAACATTTTAAACTGATTTAGAAGAACTATCCCTGACCCAGAAGCCAGAAAACTTGGTAGTCTCAGTGCAAAGCTAAATATTTTATTTCCTTGGCTCCAAAGTTTATATTTTTTCTGTTTTATTATTTCAGATCTTGGAATGCATTTAGTTAGTGTGCTTGGTCTTTTTTTTTAAAGACTTAAATTTTATAGTGTTTCTCACAATAAATGACATTTTAGAAATCTGATAGCTGCCTGACATTTGGGTGAATCACCTATTTCTTAAGGTTTCTGTTTCCTCATTTATAAAATAAGGGATTATTACCAGAATATTATTCTTCCTTTGGTAAAAGTATATGAATAGAACAGTCACAAACATTTACTGGGCAAGGCCAGATGGAGGACATTATTTTAATGTATGAGAAGGTTTAAGCAGAATAAAACCCTGCCGTTTGCCCTCTAGGAGAGTTGTAAGTGACCAAGAGCGGTCCCAACCCAAATTCAAGGTGTTCAGGACAGTTCTCAGCAAACTTTAATGCAAGAAAGAGCATTCAGTTTAAGTACTTAAGTGTTATCATCACCTAGGAAGTCACTAAAGGTCAGAAGCCCAAGAAGCCAGGCATTTTGAAGGGTCTAGCGAGCTGCTGAGACAGCTGGCGAGAGCAGAATCCTCACAGCTACTGGGAGAAACAGGCCCGCACTGCTGGGAAAAGCTAAATCTGAACACAAGGGCTAATGCAGATGATCATTAGCATTCATCCAGAGAAGACATGAGCTCAGAGTTGAAGAGCTTGTCTGGAATACATGCAAGATTCTGGGTAATGAATTATGAGGGAAACAGGGAAATCAGAAACCAAACAACCTTTTGCAATTGTGTGGCACTTGGTTAGTAATCCTCCTTTAGCTCATACATTCACGTTTTTAGGAAGCTGCTTGAAATCTGCTTTCCTCCCATGAAAGATCTGCTCTAAGACTGAAAGGGACTGATGATAACACATTTGCTTGTCCAGCTGCACGGAGCAGCCCCAGACTCCATGTGTTGACCCCTGACGTGGCTCTAGGGTCATCTGAGTCTTTTTACTGTGGTGAGCTCCTGCTTGGGGCTGGGACCATTTATCTCCTCCAAGGCAAGCCAGTGTGGTGGGAGTAGAAATGTGCAGAGCTCATAGTTAAGCTTTTGTTTTTAGGTTTAGGATTTATAAAACAAAAACAAGCAAACAAACAGCGAATCCATATAACAAAACATCTGAGGGTCCACCATGCATGCACATAACCAGTGTTGCCCTTTGCTCACTCACTCTTGCTTCAGATAAAGTCCTTGCTTGGTTTCCTTCAGAGTCTCTTCTCCTTCCTCCTGTCTCCAGGGGGAACCACTATCATGAATTTGGTGTGTATTCTACCAGTCATGTTTGGGGCTGCCTAAATCTCACTTTTAGAACTGGAAGGTATGTTAGGGTCTAATTTTTTCTTATTCTAAAATGAAGATATTAAAGCTTAGATGAACTGAATAATGAATCCAGAGTCTCCTCTCTCTCTCCCCCCCCATTCTGAATATTCAGTAACTATTTACTGTTCTATGCTATAAAGACTTAAAAGATGAAGAAGAAGGAAGGAAGAAAAAAAGGAAAGAGAAAACGTGGCATTGTTTTACGTTCTCTTATCAGGGAATTGATATTTACACATGTGAAAAGGAGATGATGCAAGACAGTACAGGATAAAAGGTTAACTTCTGTATGATTGAGGCCAAGTACAGAAGCATGAGAAGGTTGTACACACCATCTGGAAGAGGAGTGTTAGTACTAAATGGTTTATTGGGAAAGGTTTTGCCGGTGGAGATCTTGGTGGGAGGTTCACTTTGAGCCTGAGGCAGAAGGAAGAAGAAGGAAAGAGAGGTCACAGCAAGATGTGCTGGAAGTAGTAAGGCACACTTATAACAATGGTGTGGAGGAGGCAGATTGTGGCAGGGCCATGTAGCTCAGTTGAAAATTTTTTTTACCTATCAAACTGGTGTTTTTTTTTTCAACCACAATATTTAGTAAATGATGATAGTTAACAGTGAAAGTGCAATTTGGTAGAACTTTTTTAAAAAGGACTTTGACTCAGAAGCTCAGATATGTGGTTTCTAACAGAAAAAAAAGCAAGTAAATGTTTTAAAAAGGCCACTGTAGTAATGTATATTCTATATTTTAAACGGTGTTACAGAGTCACAGTATAATATATGGAACCATGATATATCAAATTAATAAAATAGAAAGACAAACATATAATATAAAATGTATTTTGGTTAAAACAATATATGCACATAGGAAAAAGACTGTGGAAAAATACACCTGAATATTAACAATGATTATTTCTGGGAAGTGGAATCAATCACTTGTGATTTCTATTTTCTCCTTTGGCTTGTTCAGATTTTTTATATTCCCTTCAATAAACATGTTTGTTTTTGTAATAAGAAAGAAAATGATAAAAATAGCAAATCAAGGCAATTATACATTTGATTAAATGATCTGAAATCTCATGGAGCCAAAAGATAAAATTATTCTCATCTATGAAAACAAATAATTTTACTAATTCTAAGAACCTGAGGTGTGATGCTTTCATAGTTAAAAGTCCCCCATAATGTGATTGAGAAAGAAAACACACACTCCTAAATGTATGTGGTAAAGAGTAACTTATGAGGCCATAAGACTTGAGCAAGGTAATGATTTAAAGGCTGAGTTAATTCCTTTAAGAAAACAATGTTGCCCAGCACAGTTCTTCAAAGGCACATTCTTAGGTGACAGATAGTATATCTGATGTGTAACCTGAGATTAGTTGGCTTTTTTGTTTGACAAACTACTCCACAGGTGACCTTTTCCTTTAACTTTTATTTATTTTTTGCTTAAAATTAAATATGTGCAAAAAAAAAGCAATAAAACAAAACAAAAACCAAACAAACAGTATTCTTTCCTGAAACAGGCATTTCTCAGCTTTTGCCACTAGCTTACTAATAATTGGGGGGAAGTTCCTTGATCATTTCGAGCTTCAGAGTCCCCAACAGAAAATGAAGTACTGAGAAAGTTCTCCTCTAGTCTTAAAAATTCTCTGGTTCTATGTTTATAACAAAAGTTCACATTCAAATTGTCAAATGCACACGCATGATTATTCTTGAGAAAGACGCATGCCAACTGATCCACAGTTTTCCTCCATTTGTACCAAAATTTGTGTTTTGAGGCTGGTGAAAATTAACGATTTTAATTGAATGCCTTTATATGGGGCTGATGACCAGACCAGTTCCAGTGAGAATATTTGCTCTGATTTACCTGGTAGTTCTTCAATCATTGTAAAAACATACATA
>PVKE010018877.1:0-29067 GCA_004027555.1 Craseonycteris thonglongyai
TTAGATGGTTATTGCTTGCATTTTCAGAAACCTACCTTCATGCCTCTTCCACCCATTCAGGCTGGTTCTCCTGATGGTAAATAATGTCTCTTGCACATGGCAGCATATAAGGTTTCCTACATCGTCTCTTCACCCACAAGTCCTTAAAACAAAAAGGACATAGTGACATGGTTTTAGTTAGAGCTCTGCAGAAAATAAATGAATCCAGAGGAGCTTCAACACTGAAATACCCTTAGTTGGGAAAACTGAAAATGTCAGGCAGATTTAAATTTGTTTTTTTAAGATTTTATTTTATTGTTATGAGAGAAGGTGAGAGAGATGGAGAGAAGGTGGGAGGGCCCAGAGCAGTCTATACTTGTACATCATTAGTTTTTTTGACATAGTTTCATTTCACACAGGTAGATGTGGGGCTGCATGGGGTGGGACTGAATTGGGGGGTCTCCCTCCTGGTAGGCAAGCACCTTCGCCACAGCTACAAGTTGTGCGCCACAGTTCAGCATGTGGGTTTGCATAGGCTGAGGTTGGGATTCAATCCCTGGACCTCGCAAGACAAGCGCTCAACCTGTTGAGCTATCCCAGCATCCCCCCAGACTAATTTAAATTTATATGTCAGTTTAAAAGGTTGAGTTAATATATATATGAAGAGGCACAAAAATTTTTCACTATGCAAAAATGAGAATCCAAAAGGAGAAAAGAAGACAATGCATAAAGTTGTTTATTACGTATATTATTTATAAATGTGAAAAATTGAAAGCAATCTACATTCTAAAACTAGTGGAATGGTTAAATAATTATATATTCTAGAGGCATCTTGATACTCAAAAGTACTCTGAAATTAGATAAGACTGGGTTTGAATGTCAATTTAGCTTTGATTGTGTGACTTTGGAAAAGGTGCTAACTCCTTTTCATTTTGCACAGTGAAGATAATAATACTTACTTAGCAAGGTTCTGAAGTTTAGAAAGATGCTTATGCCTGGCATATATTAAATTCAATAAAAGATGAGTATTATGGTTCTTTTATTATGGTACATCGATTCACTAGAAAACCTTGAAACTAGCTATTAAATTATTAATCATGAAGCCTGTTTTGCAATTGAGAAAATATTTTAATTACATGTTGGGCAAAATATATTTAATCATATATAGAAATTTGATGTGATTATATTAAAAGGTACTAAAAGGAAAATAATATGAATTTATCAATTAAAAAATTCTATTAGAAAAATATAAAAATAATATTAAAGATATTAAAAGGAAAATAGAAATGATCAACTTGTGTAATGGAGCAGGATTATGAATGCTACACAGTTGATCCTTCAACAACATGGGGACAGTCAAAAATCCACATATAACTTTTTACTCCTCCAGAACTTAACCAGTAATAGCCTACTGAGCCTTACAAATAACATAAACAGTCAATTAACACATATTTTGTATAATATGTGTATATACGTATGTATGATATACTCTATTCTAACAACAAAGTAAGAGAAAAGAAAAATGTTATTAAGAAAATCATTCGAAAGAAAAAAATACATTTATAGTATTCAGTGAAAAAAATTCTGCATATAAGCAGACCCATGCAGTTCCAATCTGCATGGTTCAAGGGTCAACTGTATTTCTCTATAAATGGAAAAATATACATTTTTAAAGAAAAAAAGTAAGTGTTTCTTAATAAAAATGAGAAAATGAATAATAGAAATAAAATTAGTTAAAACTGACCTAAGATTTGTTTAAAGAAAAGATCATTTTATATTTATAATCTTTTAAAAGATTATATATCTTGACTTGTGGGAAAACAAGTCACCATTTTGGAACTCAGGGACACTCACTCAAGTTGCCTTTACAACCAAAAGATGGCAGCACACTATCGTCCCCTTGTGGCAGGCTGGGTGATGTGTAGGATCAATAGCCTGCATATAAAATAACATCAATTCATATGCAAGCTCTAAAAGCGCAGGCACAAATATTCAAAGCTCTGAAAAATTCAGCTTCCAGCTTGTGACCAAACAACTAACCTATATTAAATTCCACATGGCACATACTTCTTATACTAATCTTAATTTATATTATTGCAAATAAAATTTCATAAAAGGAAAACCTGGTGTGCATGCATCTTTAAGCTCCAGATTCCCAGACCTGCTGGCTAGTGGGATCTGCTTATTTGATGGAACCATTGGAAGATGTTGCAGTAATCCAAACAAGCACTAGTTCATTGCAAATAATATAAAGAAGGAAAGGCCCAGAGCCTGCCTAGAAGGAGCCAGGATCCAAGGGGGAGGTCAGGCTCCCAAGCAGGTGTAATGTAATGCGATAACTGCTCTAGTGGGTATGTGTACACAGTGTTGTAGGAGGATCAGGGAGGAAGCACTTAACTGGGCCTGTGGACATCACTGAAACCATCATAAAGAATGGATGCTGGGCCTGCCAACCAGCCATGGGAAGTACATTCTGAGAAGAGAAAAGAGAAAGTTATTATTGCAGAAATAGACAACTCCTTTTTACTTTGTCAAACATCTTTTTTTTTTTTCAGCTTAATGGAAGAAAAAAATCTTATAATAAAGGAATTCGAGAGGATACCTAAGCCAGGAGTAAGTCTTAGATAGTCTAGAGTTTGTTAAATACAGCTGGATTCAAGCATACCTTTTGATAAATATTAATTTGTCGCAACAACTATACTCTGAAACATTTGAAAGATCCAGAAGTCTTAACTATGGACAATGCTGAAAGAAATATCTCTATAATTTCTGGAGTAAACATACCGTAGGTGGTGTGTATTATAGGGTTTAACCATTTGGCACCTAATTTAGGCTGTGTTTAGTTGAACAATAATATCTGCTTTGTTTCTAGAAGAAAAAAAGGATTCTGTGGTTGGCACTTAAAAATATTACTTTGCTGTAGCTATTACCCTCATAGTTTCCTGAACAGCTCATTACAAGAGATTTTTATAAAGATGTATCACTTATATATTCCTGCATGACAAACCACCCCAAAATACAGTGGCTCAAAACAACAACCATTTCTTATTTTTCAGTTCTGAATTCTTCTGGGCTAAGCTGCCTCAGGTGGCACTGAGTGGTCTCAGATGGCTTCAATCGTATGTCAGCCAGTTGGCAGGCTAGTTTACCTAAGGTTACCTGACACTACTTAGTCACAGAATGGTGGAAGGGTTTCCAGTTCCAAGGAAAGAGACAAAAGCCTCAGCAGAGGGTAAACCCAAACATGCAAGCACTTTACAAGCCTCTGCTTAAGTCATTTTGGAATATTTCATTGGTCAAAGCAAGTCACATGGTCAAGCCTAAAATCAAGAGGTAGAGAAATAGGCCCTACCTCTTAATGGGGAGAATGACAAAGACATACAGGAATAGGAAGAATTTGTGTCCACTCTTTGGAATCTATCAGACAAAACAAATAGAAAGATCATCATACTTTACATTGCTTCCACCTTCTGAATGCTTATATTTCAAAAGCATGTTGCTGCTGTTTCAATTCCAAGGCACAAAAACCTGTTTATCATAGATTTAAAAAAAAAAAATATATATATATATATACACACACACACACAAATACATACACATATATGCACACATATATACATATGTGTGCATATATGTGTGTTATATATATGAATATATATTATATATACAATTATAATATAGAGTATATATAATATATACTATTATATAAGGATACCTAACCACCATTTACAACAAACATTTTTATAGAAAAAGCACTTTGAATATTAGTTTCAAATTATATGATCACTACTATTACCCTCTCCCAGCTGCAGTGGCTGAGGAAGGTATGCAGAAAGCCCAGAACAGACTAAATGGCTCCAATCTACTCAATCATTAATAATGTATAGACTTTCTGACTATAAGAAGGCTTCTCTCCCATAAGTCAAACACTCCCCAAATAACCAATCATGAGAAACAGAGATGTGTTATGAGTCTTCAGTGGAGGGTATTTGGGGGAGATATATCAATATCAATATTACCAATAAGAAAGTAGGAGATTAATGAGTGCAAAGGTATTTGGGTTTTCCAAAAACAAACTCCCTAATCTTGTGTGACTTGGGTTAACCATAAGCCAGATGTTAAAAGGTTATTTGCATCTGATTTTGACAAATCACAAAGCTACTTAAAAAATAGGCTGGAATTTTGCACTAATGCTTTTTTGGTATGAAATAAAAATTAACTCAGAAAAATGACACATTTAAAATAACGGGAGATAGAAAAGAGCACTCATAAAAAAAAAAGGTATGAACTAATATAAAGTGTTTAACACATGCACTATATTTGTCATGCCTTTATTGAAAATGTCAGAAATCATACATTGTATTTAACTTGGCAAGAAAACATTCATGAAACTCAAAACAATTATCATTTAAATGGTGAGTAATCTTAATTTTTATTTGACTTTTAGGCATACAAATGTTTGTTCAGACTCTTTATAACCTGATAATTTTTATGACTTTTAAAGGAAATGGAGAAGAAGATGAGAATATTGAAAGAAAACACTGAAGAATTACGTAAGGAAATAATGCAGAAGAAAATAGAAATTAAAAATTTACGGGAAGATATAATATCTAAGCAAAAGCAATTACTAAAGGAACAGAAAGAACTAGAAGAATTGTTGGAACAGCAAGTGAACCTAAAGGTGTGCTACTTAGAGTTCATAAATATTCAAGAATTGTGTCTTCATGGACATAAAAATGCATGAGTATCAAGTTTGAAAGCATAGATTTGACTCCCACAAGCCCACTGAGGTCCTTCCAAGTCCTCCCACAACACTGTGTACACAGTACAGTTATCTCCTCACATTATCATCACATGAACTGAAATGTCCAGCATTGTGATTGATCCAATCACACTAAACCCAGACTCTGAGAATTCACAAAAGGCTTCAGATATTCAGTAGTGTTGTCATTATTTGGAGCCCTGTCTCAAGGAAAGGCCTCCTTTGACTTCACCAAGCATTTTTCCGGTATGGGAAATGAATGCCAAAAACATAATATCTTCCTCAAACAGCAACCAAATTTCCTAACATTTTGTGCATATTTTTATTACCCTATCCTTGTCTGATTCCACTGCACTTCTCTCTTATCATGAAAGTGATGAGGGGCCTGCATTTGTGTTTTAGGAGACTATTTAAATTTACTTTTGAAAAATTATAATAACTCTCAAAACAATTTATTTCTAAAGTATTTATTTGTTTTATCAATTATAGTTGGCATTTAATATTATTTTATATTAGTTTCAGGTGTACAGCGTAGTAGTTAGGCATTTATATAATTTATACAGCAATTCCCTTGATTAGTACCCACCTGGCACTATACATAGTTGTTGCAGTATTATTGACCATATTCTCTATGCTATACTGAACATCCTCAGGAGAACTTTGTAAGTAACAATTTGTATTTCTTAATACGTTCACGTTTCTCACTCAAACCTCCAACTCCTCTCCCATCTGGCAACCATGAGTTTGTTCTCTATATTTATGTCTGTTTCTGTTTTATTTGTTCATTTATTTTGTTCATTAGATTCCACATATAGGTGAGATTATATGGTATTTGTCTCTCTCTGTCTGATTTATCTCACTTAGCATAATACCCCCTAGGTCCATTCATGTCATCGAAAATGGTAAAATTTCATTCTTTTTATGGCTGAGTAATATTCCATTATATATATATATGTACCACTTCTTTATCCAGTGGTCTATTGATGGACACTTGGGTTGCTTTCCTATCTTGCCTGTAGTAAATAGAACTGCAGTGATACATCTTTTTTAATCAATGTTTTGGATTTCTTTGGAGAAATACCCAGAAGTGGAATTGTTGGGTCATAAGATAGTTCTATTTTTAATTTTTGAGGAAGCTTCATAGTTGTTGTTTTTTTATTGTTAAACTTATTAGAGTGACATTGGTTAGTGAAAATTACATAGGTTACAGGTGTACAATTCTACAGTACTTCATCTATGTGCTACAATATCTGTTCACCACCCAGAGCCAGCTTTCTTTCCATCACCATATATTTCACTCACCCTCCCTCCTCTTCCACTCTCCTCCCTCCTTACATTCCAGGTAACCACTGAAGTATTGACTATGTCCATGAGGTTTTTGTTTCTCTGTTGCTTTCAGCTTTATATCTTACATATGAGTGAAGTCATATGGTTCTTAGCTTTTTCTACTTATTTTGCTTAGCATAATGATCTCAGGTTCCATCCATGTTATTGCAAATGGCAGTATTTCATCTTTTCTTATAGCTGAGTAATATTCCATTGAATATATGTACTACAACTTCTTTATCCAGTCATCTATCAAGGGGCAGTTTGGTTGTTTTCACGATTTGGCCGCCATGAACAGCTCTGCAATGAACATTAGGGTACATAAGTTTTTACAGACTAAGGTTGGCAAGATAAAAGGTTAATATCTAAAATATATAAAGAACTCATACAAAGCAACAACAAAAACCAAGCAATCCAAATGAAAAATGGGCAGAAAAGCTAAACAGACACTTCACTCACGAAGACATACAAATGGCCAACAGACATATGAAAAAATGCTCAACTTCATTAGTTATTAGGGGAATGCAAATCAAAACTACAATGAGATACCACTACCACCTCACATCTGCTAGATCAACAAAACAAGGCTATAATCAACAAAACAAGGAACGAGTGCTGGAGAGGCTGTGGAGAAAAAGGAACTCTTATACACTGCTAGTGAGAACATAAATTGGTACAACCACTATGGTTGGCAGTATGGAGATTCCTCAAAAAATTAAGAATGGAATTGCCATATGACCCAGCAATCTCCCTTCTAGGTACTACACTTTGTACTATTTTCAATAGTGGCTAAATACCAATTTGCAATCTCACTAACAGTGTGTGAGGGTTCCCTTTTCTCTACATCCTCACCAACACTTGTTGTTTATTGATTTATTGATGATAGCCATTCTGACAGGTATGAAATAAAATCTCGTTATAATTTTAATTTTAATTTTTCTTAATGATGTTGAGCAGTTCTTCATGTCTATTGGCTATGTGCATGTTCTTTTTTTGAAACCTGTCTACTCTGGTCCTCTGCCCATTATTTTAATTGCCTCCTATGTTATAGATTAATTGACTATATAGGCATGAATTTGTTTCTGGGCTCTATATTTTCTTCCATTGATCTATATATCTGTGTTTATGATAGTATTATGCTGTTTTGATTGCTATAGCCTCATAGTATAGTTGGCTATTAGGTAGCATGATACCTTTAACATTGCTCTCTCTAGAGATTGCTATGGCTATTTGGGGCCTTCGGTGATTTTGTATAAATGTTAAGATAATTTGTTTTAGTTCTGTGAAAAATGCCATTGGTGTATTGATAGAGATTGCATTGAATCTGCAGATTGCTTGGGTGGTATGGACATGGTAAAGTTGTTAATTCTTTCTATCCATGAGCACAGACAGTGTATGCCTCCATTTGTTTGTATGTGCTTCAATTCCTTTCTTCAGTGTCTTATATCTTTTTGAGTATAGGTCTTTTATCTCCTTGGTTAAATTTATTCCTAGGTATTTTATTAATTTTTTGATGGAGTTTGTAAATGGGATTATTTTCTTAATTTCTCTTTCTGATAGTTTGGTTTTGGTACATAAAACTGCAACTGATTTCTGAATATTAATTTTGTATTATGCTGCTTTACTGATTTCATTTATCAGTTCTAACAGGTTTTTTGGTGGAATCGTCAGGGTTCTGTCTGTATAGTATCATGTCATCTACAAATGACAGTTTTGCATCTTGCTTTCCAATTTGGATGCCTTTTGTTTTCTTGTCTGAATGCTACAGCTAGGACTTCCAATCCTATGCTGAGTAAAAGTGGTGAAAGTGGGTGTCTTTGGACATCCAATACTGTGTTGAATAGAAGTTGTGAAAGTGGGCATACCTGTCTTGTTCCTGATATTAAGAAGAACACTTTTAGGTTTTTCTCATTGAGTATGACGTTAGCTCAGGGTTTGTCATATATGGCCTTTATTGTTGAGGTATATTCTTTTTATTCCAGTTTTGCCGAGAGTTTTATCATAAATGGATGCTGGATTTTCTTCAACAGTTTTCCACATTTGTTGATATGATCATATGATTTTTATCTTTCATTTTGTTTATGTGGAATATCACATTAATTGATTTGCAAATATTGAACCAACCTTGCATCCCAGGAATAAATCCTACTTAATCATGGTTTATGATCTTTTTAGTGTACTATTGAATTCACTTTGCTAATATTTTGTTGAGAGTTTTTGCATCTATGTTCATTGGAGATATCACCCTGTGAGTTTTCTCTTTTTTCGTGTGTGTTGTCTTTGTCTGAGTGTGGCATAACAGTAGTTGTGGCACTCTAAAATAAGCTTAGGAGCTCTACTCCTATTGAATTTTTTGGAATAGTTTGAGAAGAATAAATATTAATCCTTATTTGAATGTTAAAATTCACCTGTGAAGCCATCTGGTCCAGAACTTTTTGTTGTTGTTGTTAGGAGCTTTTTGATTACTGATTCCATTTTGTTTATGGTAAATCAGTTTGTTCAGATTTTCTGTTTCTACTTGATTTGGTCTTGGAAGAGTGTATGTTTCTAGAAATTTACCCATTTCTTTCAGATTATTCAATTTATTGGCATGTTTTCTCATAATCCTTTGTATCTTTCTGTTGTCAATTGTCACTTCTCTTCCATGTCTGATTTTATTTATTTGTGTACTCTCTTTTTTTCTTAATAAATCTGGTTATGGGTTTATCAATTTTGTTTATCTTTTCAAAGAACAAGCCCTTGGTTTCATTAATTTTGTTGTTGTTTTAGGCTCTATTTCATTTATTTCCACTCTGATCTTTATTATTTCCTTTCTTCTACTTACTTTGGGCTATGTTTGATGTTCTTTTTCTATTTTCTTTAAGTGTAAGGTTAGATTGTTTATTTGAGATTTTTCTTGTTTCTTAAGGTCAGCCTGTTTATTACTAGGAATTGTCCTCCCAAGACTGTTTTCTCTATGTTCCATAGTTTTGGGGTCATTGTGTTTTTGTTTTCATTTCTATCAAGGTGTCTTTTGATTTCTTCCTTGATCTCAGTGTTGATTCATTCATTATTTAGTAACATGTTATTTAGCCTCCCTTTGTGTGTTTTTCAGTTTTCTTTATAATTAATCTCTAGTTTAATACCATTGTAAGCAGAGAAGTTTGATGTGATTTCATTATTTTTAAATTTATTGAGACTTGTTTTGTGCCTAACAGGTGGTCTATCTTGGAAAATGTTCCATGTACATGTGGAAAGAATGTATATTCTTCTGTTCTGGGGTGGAAGTTCTAAAAATACTCAATTAAATCCATCAGGTCTAGTGTGTCATTTAAGGCCACTGTTTTCTTGCTGATTTTCTGTCCGGAAAAAATCTGTCCACTAGTGTCAGTGGAGTGTTAAATTCCCCTATTATAACTGTGTTCTCTATGTTGATCAATATTTGCTTTATAAATTTAGTTACTTCTAAATTGGATGCATAAATATTTACAAGGGTTAAATCCTCTTGTTGGATTTATCCCTTTATCATTGTGTAATGTCTCTCTTTGTCTATTTAGCCTTTGTTTTTGTTTTTGTTTTTTAAGATTTATTTTATTGTTTGAGAGAAGGTGGGAGGAAAGGGGAGGGCCCAGAGCAGTCTCCATAGTTGTACATCACTAGTTGTGACATGGTTTCATTCTGCACAGGTGGGTGTACAGCCACCCGGAGCAGGGACCAAACTGGGACCCCCCCTCATGGGAGGCAACAACCTTCACCACCATCCCAGTGGTTACCAGGTGTGCAACAGTTTTGCATATGGGTTTGCATGGGACAGGGTCAGGATTCAATCCCTGGACCTCACAGTTGCCAGGCAAGCCCTCACCTGCTGAACCATCTGGCATTCCCTATTTAGCCTTTGTTTTAAAGTCTATTTTGTCTGATAAAAGTATTGCTACCCCATCTTTTTGTTTTGTTTTCATTCACATGAAATACATTTTTCTACCCCTTTGCATTCAGTCAATTTGTGTCTTTTGATCTGAAATGGGTCTCTTGTGGGCAGCATATATATGAGTCTTATTTTCTTATCCATTTGGATACCCTATGTCTTTTGATTGGAACATTTAATCCATTTACATTTAAACAGATTGTTGATAGTTACATTGTTATTACATACTATTTTATTTTTTATATATGTATTCCCCCACCCCTTTCTTTTTTTCTGAAAGAACTCCTTTTAACATTTCTTGTAATACTGGTTTGGTGGTGATGAACTCCTTTAGCTTTTTCTTATCTGGGAAGCTCTTTATCTCTTTTTCAATTTTAAATGATAGCCCTGATGGGTAGCGTAGTCTTGGTTGTAGGTCCTTGCTTTTCATCACTTTGAATAGTTCATGCCAATCCCTTCTGGCCTGCAAAGTTTCTGTTGAGAAATCAGCTCACAATATTATGGGAACTCTCTTGTAATTAACTAGCTACCTTTCTCTTGCTGCTTTTAAGATTTTTTGTTTGTCTTTAACCTTTGCCATTTTAATTATGATATTTTTTAAAGATTTATTTTATTGTTTTGACACAGAGAGAGAGAGAGAGACAGAGAGAAAGGCAGTCTCCATAACTGTTCGTCATTAGTTTTTTACATAGTTTCATTCCACACAGGTGGGTGCAGGGCCACGCAGGGTGGAAACTGGACTGGGGGCCTCCTGCATGGGAAACACACCCCAGCATGAACTGAACTGGGGACCTCCCACATGGCCAGCACGCCCCAGTTTAGCATATGGGTCCACACAGGCCAGGGCTGGGACTCAATCCTTGGATCCCGGGGCGTCAAGGCAAGCACTCAACCTGCTGAGCCATCCCAGCATCCCCAATTATGATATTCTTGATGTGGTCCTCTTTGGGTTCATCTTGTTTGGGACACCGTACTTTCTGGACTTTCTTTAAATAGGTTCTCAATCTTTTGCTTTCTCTCTTCTCCTTTTGGTACACCTATAAAGTGAATATTATTACACTTGATGTTGTCCCAGAGGTCCCTTAAACTATCCTCATTTTTTCCTTTTGCTATTTCAATTGGGTGTTTTCTGCTAGTTTTGTCTTACAAATAACTGTTTCGATCCTCTGCTTCATCATATCTGCTAGTGATTCCTTCTAGTGCATTCTTCATTTCAGTTATTATATTCTTCACTTCTGAGCAGTTCTTTTTTGTCGTTTCTGTCTTTTTTTTAATACTTGCTATCACTTTTTTGAAGTTGTCACTAAGTTCATTAAATATCCTTATAATTAGTGTTTTGAACTCTATATCCGGTAGGTTGCTTGCCTTCATTGCATTTAGGTATTTTTCTGGAGTTTTCTGCCGTCCTTTCATTCAGTGCTCCCTTTTGTGGGTTGTATGTATCCTCCTGTTGTGTTAATAGTTGAACCTTGATTACTGTTGGCATGTTGATGGGTGGAATTGACCCTCAGGATGACTGGCGGTGGGGTTTGACCATGTCCACAGCTTACTAGCTATTGTACAAGGGGCTTACCCTGGGGAGTAGGATTCATCCCAATGGGCTCTGGTGCCTGTTGAGACCACCTTTTTGCTGTCTTTTTGTGTCACTTGTGGAGCTAACTGGATGTTATTCTGTTGTATCTGAAGCCAGCCTTTGAATATATTGGTTATGGGGCCTCTTGGGAGAGGTTCCTGTGCAGGTCCAGGTGAACTGCTGCTTGTGACCAACCAGGGCTACCTGCTAGTAGCTATGGAGTGATCCATGGTTGATCACTGCCTGTGCTGGACCTGGAGACACCTGGGAGAAGCCATGCTGAGAACCAGTACTGAGCCTGGAGTAGGTTTACAAAAAGCCCAGGGCACCCTGAGGCTTGTTGCTGCCTACAGCTGCCAGTAAGGCTGAGCTGCTTATAGAGCCTCATGCAGTAATTGAGTTAAGTGAAGTGGGGTGTCAGGGAGTCCCTAGGGTAGGGCAAATGATGTTTACCAGGTTAATGTAAATTCTTGTTTGATGTCAGTGCAAACCAAGTCCAGTCACCATACACCTTGGACCCACTGACCCCTGAGAGTTGTCCAAGAAAGACCGTAGTGTGGGCCAGGATTGACTGCTGGTCTCTAATGTGCCTTTAGCTGAGGCCAGCTGTTTTCTGCTGAATGAGCCTCCTGCAGTGCATGAGCTGAGGTAAACTCCTGGTTGCTGAAAGAGATGCTTTCAGTGAATAGGGGAGGGTTGACTGACTGTTGTGGAAGGTACCTCCAGCAGTGGCACACAAGTTGGGTGGGGTGAAGTTTCAGGGAGTCACTAGGTTGGAGTAAACGGAGCTTACCAGGCAAATGCAGTTTCAGATTTGGTTATGTGAGGGAGGGCCCAACACAAGAAACACGGTGCCCACCTGCTGGTTGCACAGAGAGAAGGCTTAACACAGAGACAATGGCTACTGTTCCTCCAGTTCTCACCCTGAAGCCACACAACTCAGTTTCTCCCTATATTTCTCTGGTACCTCCCAAGTTGCTATCCCTCTACTGGAATCCAGAGTGAGTACCTGCAAGCAAGTAAGTCTGTGTGCTTGCCCTTTAAGAGAATGTCTGGGTTTGTAGTAGCTTTTTGTCTCAGCCTGATGGTCAAAATTCACACTGCTTTTTCACAGCCAAAAGTTGTGAGGGCTCCTCTTCCCAGCACCGGTGGTCTGGGCTGGGGAGCTTGGTGTGGGGCTGGAGTCCTTTGCTAACTTTGGGGGGAAACCTCTGCAGCACAAAGGTTTGGGACCAGCCCTTTTCTCATCTTCGCCCCTCCTATCAGTCTTGACATGATTTCTTCTTTATAACCTTAGTTATCAAACTTCTGTCCAGCTACACTCAGATGGTTCTCCAGGCTGATTATTCTATAATTTATTTGTAATTTTAGTGTGGTCATGGGAGGAGGCAAGCACAGTATTTATCTACTCCATTACCTTGCCTTCTAGTCTAATCCCTTAAAATAGTTTAAATAACCTAGAGTTATTTTAAAACAACATTTATGATACACATTGATCTCTTTTTCTTTTAGAGTCTTAGAGCACTCAGCCAAGACATACCTAACTGCTACCTGGACCTTAGGAACTGAACAGAAAATTGCTAGGAACTCTCACTTGTACTGACCTCTTCCAAGTCCCATACCTAATTCAGCATTTGCAATTTTTATTCTTTTTGTTTTTTAAGAGTATTCCCCCAATTACACAAGTTTTAGTCTCGCAAAACTTGGATCTGCTCCGGGACTGAGCAATATTCCAGGGGAAAATGCAATAAATAGTGTGTTCAGCCTCCATGAATGTTACCCCAGGCTCGCCCATTGTGATTATCAGGCAAGAAAGGGCTCTTCCATAGCACTTGCCATATACATAAGATTCTTGAGGTTAAAACTGAACTTTCCATGAACCCACAGAGCACAGTGAAAAGTTGGTGTTAGACAAAGTTAGCTACTAATCTTGGCCTTGGCACTTACTAGCTGTGTGACTTTAGGAAAAATATTTAACTTCTCTGAGCATGAATCTAAGTCAGGGTTTCCTAGAATTAGAGCTTAAGATGATATTGATGGAGGAAGAACTTTAAAAAGAACCTGATAGGGAAGTGAGGAAAGCGGGATGAAGTTGGGGAAGAGCTGGGCCGAAATATGGTTTCAGGAAACTCTGGTCTCAACCTGATTCCATGGAGAACTGTAGACCACGAATTGCACCACAAAGCTTGCTCCACCCAGAAGCAGGGGGAATAGCTGGTTTATCACCACATTAGTTAGTCATTTCTTAGCCTGCTCACCCTCCCCTCTTTCCCCCATTCCCAACAAGGCAGCTCTGCCTTGTCAGTGGCAATCCTATGGAGAGGAAAACAAACATGAACTGTTAGCCAGTTTGTACAATCTCTGATGGATGGGTGTACCCCCATAAAAGGAATCTGGGCAGAGCACCAATACTGTTTGTCAGATGCCTCTTTAAAGGTAAACACCATAACTATTGTGCAAGGTCATTGTGAATATTAAATGGAATAATTAATGCACCCTACATAGTACAGAACAGATAATAACAGTTCTACATATTGTAGTCTCTTCCTCTCTCCTATTTAATTTGCTTATCTTAACTGTTCTGGTCCAAGTTTACATAATTTAACACAATTCCATTTCTTCACTAGGATGAAGTGGTCCACCATCAATCCATTCCTGTACAGATTGGAAAAGAGATAGAAAAAACAACACGCAAAAAAGTGTATGTTTTATTTCAATATTTTTATTTTTAATCCATCCCAGACCACTCTTTCCCAAGTTATGTGTGCATACTAAAACAAGAATGTTAACTACTGAACACATAAAATTACTATTATAATATTAGAGATATCTGTATTTGTTCTTGTCTAGGTTATATATGTCAAGTTCATTAAAAGAAACTAGTGCAGCATGTCACTGTCATTTGTAACACTGGTTTATGTCTTAAATTGGGGACAATATTCTCTTTTCAATTTATAAATCATATCATTGTGGAGAACTCAAATTGACTTTAACAGAACTGTGCAAGGTATAAATTATTTGAACTGTATATAATTTCATGATCTAAAATGTATATCAGCCAGCCAGAATCCCAAAGTTTGAATGATAGGAACTCTTTGCCACCTATTTATGTGTATAACACCCCCAGCATTCAGAGTAGATTTAGAGGCAGAGGTCACTGAGGAAATTCTCAAGGTTTAAAGAAAACAAAAATGACAAAGATAAGTAAAGACACAAAAATTCTGGAGAAATAACGTGATTGCTCTGGTAACGGATTTTAAAGGAAGATGTAGAAAAAGAAGCAGGCACTAGTAATGATTTTAAAAGCCAATTCCACTATCATCAAAGTTGACAAAGTTGGGTCAGTTCAGGGAGGCTGGCAAAGATGAAGGTAGAATCAATCCCAAGAGATGGTAGCCATGGAGAATTGGGTTGTAAGTGGATAGGCTAAACAAATTCCTGCCCTTAGAGGCACTCAGTGGAGATAGACTTTAAGTTTCAGTTATCTGTAGTCTTCACCCCATTTCTGAGATTGCTGAATGTATGACTAGCTCTTCTGTCACCTGTTAAGGAAGTAAAAAATAGGTAAAGACCACATGGACTCAAAACAAGGCAGATAAGGGGAAGCCGGGATGGCTCAGTGGTCTGAGCACTCACATTGAAGCCCTGGAGTCCAAGGATTGAGTCCTGGTCCCCGTCCCACTCAAGCCTGTGTGGGCCCATATGCTGAACTGGGACGTGCTTTCCACCCCAGTTTGGTTCCCACAGGGGCAAGCTTCCCATGTGGGAGGCCCCCGGGGAGGGGCTTGCCTCTCATGTGGGAGGCCCCCAGCCCAATTCCCACCCTGCACGGCCCTGTGCCATCTATGGAATAAAACTATGCAGAAAACCCATGACATGCAACTATGGAGACTGCTCTGGGCCCTCCCCCTTCTCTCTGTCTCTGTCTCTGTCTGTCTCTCTCTCTCTCTCTCTCTCAAAAACAATAAAATAAACCTTTAAAAAATAAGGTAAGCATGTGTGTATACATATGTATGTGTGTATGTATCTGTACATACATATAAATGTGTGTGTGTATATATATATATGTATATACCCCACACAGAGAAATGGAAAAGAAAAAACTTGTCTTGGAATATGAACTCAAAGAACTAAATGACTCCCTAAAGAAAATTGAAACCAAAATTAATGCTATAATGGAAGAGAAGGAGGATGTGATAAAGGAAGTTGAGGGCAAACGAGCCTTACTTGAAATCAAAGAACGAGAATATAACCAATTTGTCAAGCTATTGGAATTAACCAGAGAGAATGAAGCAACTTCACTAACTGAAAGGTTAGTTACATGTGTCTGTGAGCTAAATTTTTCTTTAATTTATACTTGAGGATTTAAAACATAATCTCAAACAGATTTATGTTTTTATAGAATTTTTCAATAAATATTTATAGAATTTTAAATCAAGTTTTACCACTAATAAAACATATATTATTAAATAAAACATTTAAAAGTATTATTTTTTATCCTTTACTGATTGTTTTCTTCAATTTTCTGTGACTAAATCTTAAGGACACAATTTATTATATTTTGTAAGTTTCTGAAATGTATTTATGGAAAACTGTATCACTAGAGCATGAGCAATTGAGGAACAACTTCCTATAAATGAATGGTATTTCTGAGATAATTATGACTTTTTCCTAATGGGAGAAATTTGGTGATGCCCTTGAGAGAGTATTACTTCCTAATCTTAAGTAAAATTTCAGGGAAATTGGGAGCCGCTGGTACTGGCAGTCTGCGATTCCACTTGGGATTTTTATAAAACTGTGGCACTAAATGATACCAACTTAAAAAAAAAATTGCTTTTGTCATTATTTACAATTTGATTCTAACATGAGAATAGTTCTGTACTTAAACTCATATTCTGAGCTCACTGTCTTAAAAAATATAAAGGGCAGCTAATGACTTAATCGCTTTCATTTTCTTCTGTCTTTACCTGGAACAGAGGGATCTTGGATCTCAATTTACGAAACTGTCTCATTGACAAGCAGAACTACCATGATGAACTTTCTCGTAAGCAAAGAGAGAAGGAACGAGATGTTCGAAATCTAAAAAAGATGGAGCTGCTCTTGAAAGTGTCCTGGGACGCACTCACTCAAACCCAGGCACTACATCAAAGGTTTCTATTAGAGGTGGGTGCTGTACACTACTATCTGATTTTTAAGTCAGCACTATTTTTTTGAGGTAAAAATATCTTAAGAAGTTGTTTTTACTATCAATAGAGAAAGAAGAGGAAAAGAAAAAGAACAGAAAAAGTAATTTTAAAATGCATCAAACCTGTGGTAAATTCTATAATCCTATTCTGTTTTTCAATCTCTATTTGCTATCCCAAGATTAGAGAAATATTTTGTTTGGATCTGACATCAGCCTGGCCACAGGATGCAGTTGGGCCATTGAGTTCTGAAAGAGCTAAGCTAACAGGGTCACTACAGGGTAGGATCAAGTGAGTCACTATCTTTACCAGTTGAAATTGATCCAGAATGTTGTCATTGTAGACTGTAACATTCAGAGATTAGATCAAGTCATGTCCATATAAATGGTCAATCGACCTGCACCTCCAAATAGCCAAGGAAAATTGGAACCCAATGTTCAGGCTATCTGGCTAATTCTATAAAGTATCAGAAGAGACTCTAGCCAGAGAATGTTCAAGACAGCATTAATTCCTTACTACCTCCGTGCTCTTAGGTGAGTGATTTTGGTCCAGTTGCTTCTGATTCTCTCCTTTCAGATGGCACTTCTTATGCTAATTGTATAAGTACTGCTGAACAGCAGTGGATCCTTGAGAGGCTGTATCCTTGTGTAGATGTTGGCTAATGCTTCCTTTGGTGAAAAAGAAATCAGTCTCTGAGATGAAGCATCTGGGTGTATAGAAACAATACCCACACTCTTTAGGCTTATGGAGATTCATGACCTCAGAAATTTAAGCAGAAGTTTCCAAGTGTGGTAGACATTTCTGATCCTAATCTATACCTACTTCTCCTCTCCTTTGGGGCACTTAGAATATTTATACTTCCTTACACCCTTTGCAGTTGATCAGGCTCGTATAACTAGCTCTGGCCAATGGATTGTCTGCAAAAATGACGCATGTTACTTCTATCCCGGAGCATCTAATTGCCAGTGTGAGACCTTCTAGCTCTTTATCCCCCTCCTGTGGCAGTTATGGAAGTGCATGATGATGTGGAAGTGCTGCAAAATGGAATCAGCCAAGAATGCTGAGCCAACAGTGGTCTTGGAGAATCATCTTGATTGGCCATAAACTTTGTCAGAGCAAGACATAAGCGGCCTTGGAAGAGCCATGAGAGTTGGGGTTATTTCTATAGCGTAACCTAGCCCATCCTGACTGAAAGACCAACTTTTAGCAATGTGTGAAAGTAATTGATTAGGGCTATGAGTGTTACAAATGACTATGTCTTAGCCATTCTGTATGTTGGTATTCATGGACTTTTTTTTCCTATCTCAATGGGGAGAATGTGCTTTTAACATTTTTACGAAAAAGAAAAAATATATAACAGTTGTTTATGTTTCTCATGTACTCCTAATATTTTTATTACAGTTCCAGCAGGTAGATTTATTCTTCTATTACTGTGAAATCTCTTTAACACTAGAAAAGCTTTTTGCATTAAAAGTTTACTTTGTCTGATATTAATTAGTATAATATTAGTTACACCAGCTTTTTGTGGTTAGATTTTGCCTCATATGTCTTTTGCCATCTGTTTACATTCATTCTTTCTGCATATTTATTTAGGTGTATCTTTTATACATAGCACATACTTTTTAATATCTGGTCCAAAACATCTGCCTTTTGATTCTTGTATTTAGTACAAAAACATTTAATGTAATTATGTATATTCTTGGGCTTATAGACAGCATACTACTATTGCTTTCTTTTTGTCCCACCTATTTTATGTTTCATTTTTCTCTCCTGTTTTTCCTTCATCTGGATTAATTGTTCTATTTCTATGTTCTATTGTTCTGTTTTCCACATTTTTTATATACATTAGTTTAGCATTCTCTGTCCATTCTTTGGGTGGTTATCCTAAAGATTACATTAATCCTTGTCTTCTGAGAGTCTAGTATAAATTAATATTTTATTATTTTCCAGACAATGCTAGAACCTAAGAAAACTTTAATTCTATTTAACTTTGTGATTTTTATGCTGTCCAAGATATTTTTATACCCAATTTTTCAAGTTATTCTTTTTTGGAAGTGTTGGTTTATTATAAGCTGCTCAATTTTAGCCCAAGGCCTACCCTATGGCCACTTTACCTTAATCACAGTGAGAATTATAGTAAATGACAGGTATAATATCTATCCCAAATATTGATGGAGCCCTAAATGTGTTGAGTAGGAGGCTCTTAAAACCAGCAAGTGTCACTTGTATTTATAAAACAATCCCTGTTTAATGACCAAATAACCATAAATAACATTTCTTTAAACAATAACATGATAAAAAATTATCATGAACTTTAATAATCTGTTTTGGTGATTCCAGTAGTAAGTAAAGTTAGTCTGTTAAAGAGATTTTTAATGCTGAATCAACAAAACATTCCCCTTAAAGGTGAAAACCTAAATAGAAATAGTAAGATAATTTGTCACAGAATCACTTTTTACAATATTGGTTCTAAAAGATGGCACACACTAAGCAAAAATAAGTTTGTCTCCATCAAAAAATATAAATAAAATAAAATAAAATGGCCATATAAGCATAACATAACATGTAATTCTGTCATTTCTATTATACTTCCAGTTAACTCATAAAATACATTGCAATGGATTGTGGTTCCTGTGTAATAGCCAGAAAAAAAATGGATAAATTAAAATTATGTATTTTTAACAGACCAAAGAGAGTTGTGGGAAGTAAATTCCATAAGGACAGAAGCATTTATTAGGTGAACAGTGCTGGGTAACTTTTTATCTCCCTGGAGCATTCACCAAGTCTAGGCATGGGCACGTAGGAGAAGGGCCAGCTTAGCAAAACCAGTAGCACTTTTAATGACCATGTGATTTAGCATGAAAAATTGGAATGTGAGGGAAGACTGGGATGGCTCAGTGGGTTGAGCGCCCATTTTGCGGCCCTGGGGACCGGGGATCGAATCCTGGCCCCGGCCCGTGTGGACCCGTGTGCTGAGCTGGGGAGTGCCCCCAGTTTGGTTCTCACCGGGGTGGGACCCCGGCCCAGTTCCTGCCCTGTGCAGCCCCACGCCCACCTGTGGAGTGAAACTGTGTGGAAAGACCAGTGAGTGGTGTGCAGCTGTGGAGACTATTCTGAGCCCTCCCCCTTCTCTCTGTCTCTGTATTGCTCTCTCTCTCTCTCTCTCTCTCTCTCTCTCTCTCTCTGTCAAAAACAATAAAAATAAATCTTAAAAAAAAATTGGAATGTGGGTGATTTCTTAATCGAAGACATCATACTGTCTTATAACAGTGCTATACATTATAGTACACCTCTGCATTTAATCATGGCTCCCATTGACTTCCATTTGGCACCAAAGAAAAATAAAACCCCATATCTCCACTTTAATACAGTTCCCTCAGTGCTTTCGGGGATTTTGCTGTGATATTCACCATTATACTTTAAGAGTTATATTTCAAGTCTTTCTAAACATAAGCCATGTCCAAGATTGTGGCAGCAACAACAAAAACCTCTAATCAAGTAAATATAACACTTTCTGTTTCAGCAGAGTACCATACAGGTTAACTATCCCAAGAGAGCAAAACATCATGCACCACTTACCAATCCCAGGAGAGGAGGCCCATTGCATCTTGTTATCAGAGTTACTAAGGAAAACGTAACACAATCAAGCGCTGGATGGAACAACTTTACTCAGATAGAGAAGAGACAAAGCAAAATCAACTTCAATAGTGGTCCCCATGGCCAAAGAGTCTCTCCTGGAGGCCAACTAAGGGTGATGGGTCTCTACTCCCTCCAAGTCTGCCATAGTTGATGTGGCGTCTATAATGCTGAGAGCTAAGGGGGATGCCTGAGGGCTGTGGACACAAATGCTTAAGAGACACAAAGGAACACTTATCATGCCCAAAACAGAAAAATATATTCTCACACAAAGTGATAAGCCGGGCACAGGCTGTATGGACACTTATCTCTTTGTAGAGAACAACTCCAGGCCCAAAGACCATTTTTTTTGCAGCCAAGTGGTGATAGAAAGACCACACATAGGAGACTGCCTTTCCCAACAGTACAATTTGCCTTTATTTGTAGTTTTCTAATAATTTTATCTTTATTTGCTCTAATTTACAAATGATTCTGCATTTTTCTCTCTTCTGGGCTTGCTTCCAGTATTCAGGCAATTGTGACAACATACTGTTTGAGGAGAGTATCAACTTTGAGTAAGGGAGAGTCAAGTTTAAATCCTAGATATGTTAAACTCTTTCTGATATTAAACATTTCCAAACCTTTCAACTGGGACTATTACAAGGAATAAAGGTGATTACCAATGTGAAAGTGTGTAGTACCAAGAAGTAAATGTTGGTTTCTTTATTTTATACATTTGAACTTTTTCACAGGCTAAAGAAAACGTTATAGTTAAAATAAGATTATGAATCTGGCTATTTTGTTTCTATATAGACAAGAGCACCATCAAGCCCTATTGACTAATTAACTTCAGAAATGTCTTCCAGTATCAGTACCATACTTTGCATTGTCTGAATGACTATAGCTGCCCACCAGCTTCTCCCTTAGTTCTGTTCCTTCCATGTCTAATCTGTCCTCCATTTTGCCATTAAATTAACATTCTTCAGTGATACTTTCATGTGTCACTGACCTTCTCAAGACGTTTAGTGTTCCTTACATTACATAATCATAGAAGGTATGATTCTGAAAGGAATTATATGATCTAAGGAAGGCAAATATGTTTCATCTCAGTAACAGCTCCTTTCAGTTGGTGGTAGCTTCTGGTGACGACAACGTTACAAATGATTCTGAGGCTTAGCACTGGCTTATCCGCCTTGTGGTTGATTTGTGATGTCAGCTTAAGGTATGGAAAGGCAGATAATAGCACACACATCATGTATTTCCTATTCCTAATCAAGTCTTATTCCTTTAGCTGATTCTTGTGGTACGAGGTGGTCAAAAAATACATGAATGGAGGGGAAGAAGGGCAAAAAACTATTTATTTTTCTTTTTAATATATTCACAGTAAACCTAATATGCTTTTCAGATCTTTTAATAAGTTTATTTATACCCTCAAAAAAATAATGTTTTGTTTTTGCCCTCAAAGTATGCTGAAATTGCATTTTTCATCTGTAAATTTCTTCTCTCAAAGGTTTTGTTTGTATTTATTGTTTGTTTTTTTCATATTTGGGAACAAATAATGATCGGACAGAGCCAGATCTGGACTGAAGGGAGAACGATTTAATATTTGAAAGCCACAGTCATGAAGAGTAACCAAGGCAACTTTGCTCTTGTGTGTGGGCATGTTGCTGTGCAAAGGCAGCACCTCTTTCATTCATTTCCTCTTCTTTTCACCTTCACAGATTCTTCTGTTTCAGCAGACTGGAATAGTGCTCTCCAGTTATTGTGACACCCTTATCCTTATCATTGATCAGCAAGATACCTTCTGTATCCCAAAAAACAGTAGCTATGATTTTTTCAGCTGATTGAGACACCTTGAACTTCTTAGAGGGTGGCGTGCCCTTTCTATACCACTGCATGGACTCCTGCTTTGATTCAGGCTCATAATGATGGACCCAGGTTTCATCTCCAGTGACAAACCATCTGGTTGAAACCCTCATCTTTGTTGTCTCTGCATAGGTCCAAACACTGTTGTGAACACCCAACACTCTGTTGTTTTTGAAGCTGCGCGAGCATTCTCGATACCCATCTTGCATTGACTCTAAAGAGGCTCATAGAGAATATTCAAAATGGTTTTAGGTGATACTCCAACCATTTCTGCAAGCTTCTTTTTATTCAATCTAGCATCCTCTACTACCAGTTTTTTAACTTTTTGACAATGTTTGAGGCAGTGTCCTCAACAGGACTTTCTGGACAAAGGTCAACTTCAATTGACTCTCTGCCTCGCTTGAAAAGGTTATGCCACTCGTAAACCATGGATTTCCCAGGGCAACAGTCCCTGTAAATCACTGACACCTCTTCCAAAATGAACTGAGGTGTTTTCCCTTGTTTTGTGAGGAACTTAATGACAGTGTGAAATTCAATTTTATTCATGCATGTCATTTCTTTACCTTTGACATGCTTCCTCAGTGATAGCTGAAAGAACAAGGACACAAGTAAGCTGAACTTTGGCACATTTACTAATAATAAGTCACAGAATCAAACTGTGTACACTAGTACTCCTGCCTCTCTAATAACCCTCCCTTCCACAAATTTCTTGATCACCCCTCATATATCTTCATACTCTAATATGTTTATAGTGCTATTCCATGATTTTTCCATTTTAGACCTAATTTTTCTTTTTACTTCTCACTATAAAAGATGAGGATTAAGCTTTCTGTATACCGATATCTTTTCCTTTCATAGCTTCATGTCATTGTTTTGGCTAGTTCAAAATTTGATGTTTACATTATTATGAATATGAAAAGTCTCTTCACACTTGAATCATACAATATTAGATAATTTTATTCTTCTCTACAAAATTTTGTGTTCCCAGGAATTCATTTAAAAACAACAAAAAAACCCTATTTTTTTTATTTGTAGTCTTTTGGGTACTTATCATTAGTTCAACCCCAAACTGTCCTCTAACCGTAAAACATCTCTCTTTAAGTATGTTAAAACCTATTTGGTAGTCTAGTCACTTAATCTCTTGAAGATATTACTTCTTAGTCTTGTCAATAACCTGTAACCAAAGACCACTAGGAACACATCTGTAACTGAACGAGCTGAGTTCATTATTCACTGTCTTGAGGAAAACCACACACCACAGGAAACAGCAGTGTATTTCAGTAGAAATTATTATAAATGACGTATAGGATTTAGGCTTGTGTTATATGACTTGAGGAAATAAGGCTTTGCCATGGCTTTAGATGTTGTAAGAGGTAAGAATAATTCTATGGTTGAGTATCTTAATTAATCTTAACTAGAAAGAAAAAGAAAAAAAAAACTAGACTGAGGCTAAAGCTCCAACTGGTAAGGAAGACTGTGAGGTGAAAACATGTGATATTTTATAGATTGGACAATATTAATGTTTTTGTCTACAGTGTAACACAAATACAGCATAGTCTTGTTTCTGTATATGATCATACATAGAATGGTCTTTTATAATGGTGATTTTCTGTGAAATTGTTTGTGTTTAGTAGGAGAAAACCAAGGCTTAGCTTTGAATGCTAAGTCAGCTCTTAGAGGTCAGGGGTTGCTTTTCTCTCCCCATCTACTAATTTGTTACAAATTCTTCCCATGCGTTTATATGTGTATTCCCCAATTTTTATCTTAGAGCCTTGCACCATTATCTTGGAGAATCCTTTTACCCTCTCCTACGTTGGATCTCCAATATCCTATTTCATGGATCTCTTCTCTTTGGCTTGCTCTCTTTTTGTGGGAAGAACGTGAATCCCAGTAGCTTCCTAAAGAAAGATGAATGGAAAGTAACTTTTAAAGAACTTGGATGGCAGAAAACATGTGTCAGAACAGCTTTCATGTCAGAAAATACTTTAACATCCCAGTAGCCTCACAGATAATTAACAATTTAACTAGATATGTAATTTTAAGTTGGAAATCACTTTCCCTCATAATGAAGGTGTTGATCAATTGTCTATTAGCTTCTGGAGACACTATTAAGAAACTTGAAAAGAAAATAAAGAAACTTGGTGTCATTAAGATACTTGATCTTTACTTTAAATCCAGTTTGGTTTTATTTTTGTTAGTAGCTTATGGTTTTTTTTTTTACTTGCCTCCAGAATTTTTAAATTTCACAATGATGTTTCTACTTGTGGGCCTCCTATTTTTATCCATTGTGCTGGACACTTAGTGGGCTCTTTGTATGTAGAAATAAATGTATGTCCTTTCGTTCTTAGACTCTGTCATGAATAGTTTCTTTAATTTTGCCCACTCTTTCTTTCTGGGACTCCTATTATCCAGCTTTTGGACATTTTAAAACAATCTCATAATTGTCCTGTCTTTTTTCTCTTACTTTCCACTTCTTTGTCTTTTGGGTTTGCTACAAGTGAGAGTTCCTCAACGTTTCCTTCCAATCCTATAAAAGCATTCATTCTGCTATCATATTTTAAATATCCATGAGTTCTTTTTTCTCTGAATGTTTCTTTTTTTATAATATTCTTATTCTTACTTTATATCTTCTCTTATTTTATTGAAGATATTGACAGGATATTTTTTATTCTTTTTCTCTGCATAGACTTTATTTTCTGCAAAGTATATTTTCCTGTGTTTTGCTTTTTTATTTATATTTGGTTTTGCCTCTTTCTTATTAGAAACTTTCCTGAACTATCTGGTGGTCCTTAGCTATCTGCTTACATACTAACTACTATAAAACTAATTGGATGCTATTTCTGATGATGAGGCTCGTAATTCTAAGTTGATCTAGCTGGACTCAAATATAAAAGGAATGGCCCTTAACCAAAGGAGAGATTGTAATAAGATGCTCACAAGTTGTTCATATTTTAATAAATAAATGCTATTTATATTAGGACACTTCTAGCCATTAAGTTCACAAAATAGTACTCACAGAATATAAAATTAACAAAAAAATAAAGATGTATTAAAATCCTCTTGCATCATCGATTTTAAGAAAAAGCTATATTTTAGTCCTTGTACAATTTCAGTGAGAGACTAACTTCCTCTCTGACTTTATGACTTATAACTAACCAGCCACAGCCCTACAGTGGTGGGAAGTCCTTGAAAATAGGAGTGGGTCAGCCAGTTACTCCCAACCTGATTGAACATTTCAGACTTGTTTACAATCCCAAAAGGAAAGAGATGAAAGGTAAGCATGAAAAGCTCTGGCTGTTTTTCAGAATTTATTTTTCCCTAGAGACAGTTGTTTGATTTTTCTTATGGCCTTTCATTGTACGGACTGTCCCAGAAATTCAAGCCACAAACCTCATTGAAGTTTGAAATATTTCAGAAAAAATATCAAAGCCTTAACGAAACTGAGGTTCACTAATATCAAAAATTGGGATATTTATATCAACAGAATGTCTAATAGCTTAACTTTTTACAAAAGTTACTAATGTTTGTTAATGCACTGAAAATGTCAGGAAGAACAGACAGCGAACTAACAGTGACTCCTGGGAAATAACGTTTGAAGTAGATGTGGGAAGCAGAGATGTTTAATTTCTTACTTTATATACTTTTTAATTGTTTGGTTACAATAAACACATTATTTTTTCTAAAAAACAAACAAAGAACTACAATAAATAAGCTTACAAAACCCATTGATATGTGCAATTTGGGGATCAAATGTAATGGTAAATATTGCAAGTCTCCAGTATTAGAACATAGCTGGAATGTGAATCAATTAAGTTTGCAATTTGGCTACAAGAAGTAATACTTGTAGGAACTCAATTATGGTGGCTTAACTACATAGAGGGTTGTTTTAGTCTCATAATAACAAGTTCAGAGGTAGACCCAACAGGTAATTTTATATAATGAAAATTCCAGGGTTCTCTTAGCTCCTTCTTCTGTCATTCTTAACAAGTATACTTTTTCTTCAAGTTCACCGATGGCCATTTTAGGCATAAGATCATACCGAAGTGGGAAGGGCAGAGAGCAAAAGCCATGTGGCAGCTGACTTGGCTGACTCTGTCTTTTCAACAGGAAAAAAGTCCTTTTCCCAGGAGCCCTGCCCAGCAGGCTTCTACTTAACACTTCATTGGCCTGTCTTGGCTCATGTGAAATCTAATGACACCAGGATACATTACAGCACTGAACAAAACAGAGGTTGTTTTATAAGGTCAAAGTGGAGTGTGGATATTGCCTAGGCACCCAGCAGGCTCTGCTGCCAATGGCTCACCTTGTTACATCTTCCACAAAGCAAGAAGACTTCATTCCTCCCTGAAACTAGAGAGTTGGGTTTATGGAGAATTGAGAAAGGTGTCAGAGAAGCAGCTAGCCCAAGAAAAAAAAATGAATACAATTTATTGTACTATTATTATTACTTCAAAACAATAGAAATAACTAAATGTCTGAGGCCTGAAACCAGGACTATTTGTCAGGAGTTTTTAGTTGATGTAGTAGCTGGTTAGTGTGCTCCCATCATATCTTCTATAAAAGCCTTACTAACATCCCTGGTCCTAAGACCAGCTCACTCCCGAGCACCCACAGCAGAGAATCAGAAAGGACCAGGATGTTTGTTGGAAGAATTTACTCCCTTTTCCAGAAGGAGAAATCAAACTCTCCCTTGCTGACTTCTTAACTCTTCCATGAAATCTTTCCTGATTATTAAAGTCTACATTGAGTCCTCCCTTTTCTGACCTGCTATGGCAATTATCTGTTAATCAAAATTACAAATTCTTTATATTGTTATATAGATCTTACAAGACCATGTCTAAGTCCAGTGTGTGCTTCTCAGCAGCTAGTTCTTCATGGTAGGAGAAGTCCTCGGTACCTAAGATGGACAGGCTCATGAATGCTGGAGCCTCCAAAGACAACATTTAGCTAGTTTAAAAGAGCATTATGAACCTCAAAGGCATTCTGGTAGATGACCTTTCAACCACAGAACAATGCAAGCTTCTCTTCTTGGGACAAATTTTAGCCAATATTCTACCTTGGTGCCTAGAAGTGTGTGTTGTCACCGTAGGCGATAAAGCACATCAAGTTGGAGCCATGTACCTTAAATACAAGGGTCCAACCCTAAACCTGCTCCAAGTATGTTGTCGGAACCCCTTCTCCATCATAAAGAATCTGACAAGTTCATTTCTAATAGGGCAGCAAAGACTCACAGAATGAGATGTTGTCTTCCTGAGCATTTTAACAGAGGACAAAAGCACATACCAATACAATAGAAATATAATGGTGGAATTTCTGGTATCAACCAAAAAAGTTAAGAGGCTTTTCTTTTGTGTAAGAACTTTCCAGCTACTCATCAACCTACTACATAAGAGTAGCTGACAATACTCACTGTTATGAATAAATAGCTCCTATTTTTCTCTAATCTATAGGAGCATAAATGAATTTACACTTCATAAGTATAATATCGTTTGAATATATATGTTTCCAAAGTGCTGAGTGATAAGTTAGACAGGCAGTAAAATTCATTTGTCTTAGGATCATGAATTATAAGTCTAACCTCCTGGGTTTGCACCTACAACATTGAGGTGAGTTGTTTTAATGTCTTTGTTCCTCATTCTCCTCAGCTGTACAATTGGAGATATATTACCTACCCCATGAAATTAGTGTGAGGATTAAATAAGACAATACATATAAGCACTTAGAACCTTGCCTGACACATAGTCAATGCTCTATAAATGTTAGCAGCTATTTGTAGTAAGATTTATTTGATTTCCAAATGAATGAGAAATAAAATATTTATAGCTAATAAATTACAGCTTTTCAGTAGGTCTTTATATTTTAGTTTCCCATGACTTTATTAAGAATATTCAGCAAAATAGGCAGTTCCAATAAGATTGAGAATCATAATTTGCCCACCATTTTCAAAAGGTGCATGATGAAGTTCACTTCATGACCTTGAGTATTATTTATTGTATAAATGCATGTTTTTAATTTTGATTTTCAGATTGAAGCTATCCCTAAAGATGATTCTACATTAGCTGAGAGAAGGAGAGAACTCCACAAGGAAGTTGAAGTAGCTAAAAGGAATTTGACCCAACAGGTTAATATCAAATCTTATTTAAGCTTCTATCTAAGAATGATTAATATGAAGTTGTTGGGTTTTTAACAGTGCTTCTTTAAACCTCATCAGTAGGCGTCATAAAAGAGAATATGATCCTACTTAATGTGGGTCTGTTTCTTCATCTTAAAGTCCACTCCAACCCCACATTAAATTTGGAAAAAAAAGTATCTGAACCAGCAAAAATTATACAAATTAATGAGATTTTGAAATTAATAAAAAGAAACAATAAATGTTAGATTTCACCAATATCTAATGTAAAATTTCCTGTCAAAGTATTTTAAAATATGCTTTTATGTTCCCTCTTTTTCTTAAAGTTATGTGAAAATACAGTCTGAATAAGAAAAAGTTATGTCATGTTATCATATTTGCACATTCTTTAATAAGAAAATACTTGAAGCTAAAGTTGTGGAGTTACTTTTTGTTTTAATAAAATAAATTTTACATAGAATATAAAAAATAGTCTAAGATACTGGCCTTAGTGTATCCCTTCAAACAAATAAATTAAAATATGTTGTGTTTTTCAAAAGAAAATGTTATCAGAAGTTGAGTCTAAGTTAGTAGAACAGCAACTTGCGGAAGAAAACAAGCTTTCAAAGGAGCAAGAAAACATGCGAGAGTTGGTATTTAGCCTTGTCCGTATGACTCAAGTCAAAATTGATGAGAAGGAGCAAAAATCCAAGGATTTCCTGAAAGCTCAGGTAACTGCATCAATTAATT
>PVKE010018878.1:0-29060 GCA_004027555.1 Craseonycteris thonglongyai
TAAAGTGCTTAGCACAGTCCTGGGACAGAGTAAGTACGTAATAAATGTTAATCCTCATTATTAAGAATGGATATAGTCTCATTGGTGGAAAAGGGGAGAGAAATAGCATAGCACCTAGAGAGGCTAAGGACAAACAATGCTCACCTCAAGATTGGGGAAGTCTATCAGGTTTGAAAGTCAAGTTGAAAGAGCCAAAGACAAAGAGAGAGTTGCATCTTGGAAGACAGAATTTAGAACAGGGGTGCCCAATCTCTTGGCTTCCCTGGGCCACATGGGAAGGAGAATTTTCCTTGGCCACATATAAAATACATTAATACTAACGATAGCTGAGGAGCTAAAAAAAAAAAAAATTCTCATATTGTTCTAAGAAAGTTTACAAATTTGTGTTGGGCCGCATTCAAAGCCATCCTGGACTGCATGTAGCCTGCAGGCTGCAGGTTGGACAAACTTGATTTAGAAGAAAGAGGCCATGTGGTAAGTCTGGGAAGGACTACCGGTATCTTAGACTAGGAGTCAGAGTGGGGTGGAGTGGGTTTATTAACAACCATAAATATTTGAATCCAACATTTGTGCGTTTTTAAAATTCTCAAATCTTTAGAGATTCTACCTATATTGGTTAATTAGAGACACCCATCAGAAGTGTATCCAGTAGCTAATTGCCCTGGACTCAGGCTGTCCGGGTTGCAGTGCTCATTTGGCCACTTTTACTAATTAAGTGAAGTTGGACAAGTTACTTCACCTCCACAATCCTGTTTCTTGATCAGAAAAGTAGGCATAATAGTAGATCCACCTCACAGAGTTATTTTGAAGAATCATTGAGTTAATATATACATGGGATATTCATCTACCTGCCTGGCACATGGTAAGAATTCAGTAGAGTTGGCTGCTATGCATTATGTATAATTACATACATTATAACCAGACATCTATGAACTCATTCAGCAATGATTCTCAAAGTGTGGTTCCAGGACTCCTGAGTCCCTAAGACCCTTTTAGGGGGTCCATGAGTTCAAAGCTATTTTCTTAATAATACTAAGGTATTATTTTCCTTTACAAAATTATTTTATCATATGAATATATAGTGGCTTTTTCCAGGGTTTTATGATGTGTAATATCATAACAGATTGAAACAATATGAAAATTCAGTCTTTTCTATTAGGCCAGCCAGTAAAAACTTTTGCAAAAGATGTAAAATTTTTTTGATTTGGAAAATGTATTTTCTATAAAAGTTACTATATTAACATTTAGTTAATTTATTGATACTTTATATGAATTTATATTTTAAATGTCTCACTTTTAACTTCTTTTTTTTTTAAGATTTATCTTATTGCCTGAGAATAGGTAAAGCAGAGAGAGAGAAGGGAGGAGGGCCCAGAGCGGTCTCCATAATTGTACATTATTAGTTATGATGTGGTTTCACTCCACACAGGTGGATGTGGGGCCATGCAGTTTGGAAACCAAACCGGGGGCCTCCCGCATGGGAGACAAAACCTTTCGCTGCCATTCCAGTGGTTACCAGTTGCACCACAGTTCAGCATATGAAAATCCAGATTTTCATGGGCTGGGCCTGGGATTTATCACCAGACCTCATGGTTGCAAAGCAAGCACTCAACCTATTGAGCTATCCTGGCATTGCTCACTTTTTAATTTCTAATACTGTTGGTGTTACTATATATATAACTAATTTAAACAAAAGTTCCTTATCTTCTTTGATCACTTTAAGAGTGAAAAGGGGTCATGAGACCAAAATGCTTGAGGCACGTATCATAGAGCATTGCTCTGATAAATAAAAATTAGAGCTAAATCTAACCTGTGAGTACAGTTATTTGCCCTCTAATGGTAAGTAATTGGATTGATATACAGAAATACTTTCTCTAGGGGTTTGGAATTCTGACCCTTTTTCTTCATTTTTAAGCATACTGTCTTCATAATTTTCTGACCAAGGTGGACTCAGGTTCCTAAAGTTACTATCAAACACTAGACTAGTGGCCTCTCCCTAGCCCATAGTAGAGAAATTGATGGGTGACCTCCCTACTTTGAAAAATAGTTTCTTATCATTAACAGCTAATGCAGTCAAAATGCTCATCTCTACCAGCCTATCTCAGCCTGGTGCCTCATCTAAACAATGCAATAAATTCTCATACATCTGTGTTGAAAGACAAAATCCTTTTGCTTCTTCTAGTGACTAATCCATTTAACTGATAAGCCCATATTATCTTTTGTAGCAAGGCCATAGAGGAACTTATGAATACCAGTGTGACAGTTATAAAGGATCAGAAGAATGTGAACCAGATGGAAATGGAAAAAGCACATGAAATAAACAGCTACTATTGCATGGTTCAGAGACAGAAGCAGGAAGTGGTTGAGGAAGTCCTTCAAGAAGCAGAGAAAACTCATCAGGTCACTCTTGGAAATGTGATGGATAAACTAGCTAACACTCAGGGGGAGCTTCTGTCCATAGCGAAACAACTGGGAATTATGACAAACTGGAAAGATTTCCTGGAGGAAGAATTACAAGAAACGAGAGTGGCATTTCAAAAATACATCAATATAACATTTCCTAACCTTTCTCCAGGACATGCAGATTTTATTCTGCCAGAAAGAAAAAAAACACCTTCCCATCTTATTATTCAGGAGGACCAAAACAACTCTTGATTAGAATGCTTCAGGTGAAATTGCACTACAAAAGAAGCTCTTTTAAAGATGAAATAAATTCACTCAAAAACCATTTATTGATCCCTGGTTGTATGCAGGCTGCTATCAGGTTGTGTGCTTTTTGATGGAAAAATAACCCCAAAATATTCAAACGTATATTCCAAGCTACAGTGAGCTCCAAGTCTAATTGAGGAGAGATAAGAGTGAGAAGGATCAAAACTGATTAGGAGGGAAAAAAGTTTCTTGGAAGAAGTCTAAACAAACTTCTGTATCTGGCTTTATTCATGTTTACATCAGGCACATAACTGTTAGTGTTTGTTGCAGTTGAAAACAAGTAAAGGGGCATATTTCTAGATGGTTTTCATTGTGGAGAGGTGTGCTAACATTCAGTATAGATATTATTATTTAGTGAATTGCAACAGCACTATAGGAGAGAAAGCAATTTCCCTCAAATTCAGTAGGATAAAATTTAAATTCTGGGGACCCTATATAAAATAACTCAAAAAGGACTCGCTTATATTTGCCATTTGTGAGAGAAAATATGTCTTTAGAGGACAGACTTCTTGCCTTGGGGTTGGGGAGTCTGCACCTGCACCCAGGAGTGCTTTGAATTCATCTCCTTTGAGTCAAAATGCAGAAAACTATTATTAAGTACCACAGTGCAGGGCCAACATGTACCAACATCTACTAAATTGAAATGGAAGAACACCCAAGTCACAAAGAACTTCTCCCCAAATCTATCCACTTTAGGGTAACATCCTTAAATTATTAATCACCAATCTATATTGGTGGACTTAGAATTAATAATTCAGAAAGCAGTTTCCAGCAAATTAAAAAGTGCTATTCTCAAGCAAGACTTCAGTGGATTTCTTTCCATTGACCAACAGGATTTTCTTAATAGGGGAAAAGTAGCAATTTGTTTATAGTTGCATAATGTACTACACTCTCCTCCATGTTTAGCTCAGACAGTGCAGGACTACTGCAATCCATACTAATTGATTGTCTAGGGGCTAGAAGTAATAACGTATAGTGCTTCACACTGCCTTTTTAAAAAATATATATCCTCACACAATCTATGAGACAGGCAAGATTGTTATCCCACTGCTTATAGATAGATGATAAAAACACTATACTAAGATAGTTACATGTGTGAAGCACTTTAAAAATTTATTTTTATTGTTTTTGACAGAGAGAGAGAGAGAGAGACAGAAGGAGGAGGGTCCAGACAGTCTCCATTGCACATCATTGGTTTTTCCACATAGTTTCATTCCACAGGTGGGCGGGGCTGCACAGGGCAGGAACTGGACCGGGGTCTCACCCCAGTGAGAACCAAACTGGGGGCACTCCTCAGTTCAACTTATGGGTCCACATGGGCTGGGGCCAGGATTCGATCCTGGGTCCCCAGGGCTGCAAAGTGAGTGCTTAACCCACTGAGCCTGGGAGGCGTCCCTTGTGTAAAGCACTTTAGAAGCATAATACTTAATCCTCACAACAATTTTTTTAAAGATTTATTTTATTGTTTTTTGACAGAGACAGAGAGAGACAGAGAGAAGGGGGAGGGCCCAGAGCAGTCTCCATAGTTGTACGTCATCAGTTTTCAACATGGTTTTGTTCCACACAGGTGGGTGGAGGCCACTCAGGGCAGGAGCTGGGCTGGGGGCCTCTAGCATGGGAGGCATGCCCCCTCGAGCTGGGGGCTGAACCAGGGGGCAAGAACTGTTGGGGTCTCCCACATGGGAAGCACACCCCAGTTCAGCACATGGGTCCACACGGGTCGGGGCTGGGATTTGATCCTCAGTCCCCAGGGCTCCAAAGTGAGCGCTTACCCTCTGAGCCATCCTGGCTTCCCCTGATCCTCAGAACAATTTTTGTAAGCAATTACCATTGCCCCAAATTTATAGGGAGAGAAACCAAGGCTTAGGGAGGTTTAATAATTTCCCCCCAGGCACACAACTGGTGACAGCCAGCATTCAAAATATTACAAGGCACAGGCAGGTTTTCCAGAAATGAATAAATAATAGCAGCAGCTAGCAGTAGGAAGTGCTAGCATGCACCAGGGACATCTACACAAGAGCACTCATTCTTTAACACAGGGACAGACAGGTTATTTTCTCAGTCATGTAGCTAATAAGGAGCAGAGCCAGTTTCAAATTCAGAGAGTGAGTCTGCAGCTTAGTCGTTTTGGTCAGCCTGAACATACCTCGGTGGCTGGTTTGTTGACTCTGAAAGTGAGCATCTTTGTAGGTTCTATGATGAGAGCTAGATGAATGTGGTCTGTCTTCTGTCATACATTGTTTTTGTCTCTTCTAAGTATTTATTTATTTTATTAATTTTTTGACAGAGAGAGAGAGATACAGAGACAGAGAGAGAACTGAACTGGGGGAGCTCCCAGTTCAGCATATGGGTCTGCACAGGCCGGGGCCAGGGCCGGGATTCGATCCTCGGTCTGTGGCGCTGCAAAGTGAGCGCTTAACCCACTGAGCCATCCCGGCTTCCCCCTTGTCTCTTCTAGAAGTAAAAGGAAGTTGTACCTTGGATTGTGGTATCTGAATTATTGGAGTCTTACACCAGTTTCAAATCTGAGCATATACCATATGGGAACAGAAGAAAACCATCTTCTGACGGGGTTGCTTCATGGTCATAGTTAAACGCGGCATCAGTGACATGCTGAGTAACATTAAAAGAAAGCAGGCAACTTTTTTTTTGTTTGAAAAAAGGAACCTAGCTTCTCAGTTTTCAGCTAGATTGGAAGAAATTAAGTGATCTGTGTCTTTATTTTCCTTGTTCATACTCTAGCCCCTGTTCCCACCCCAATCCCACCCACCAGAGTCCCAGGGTTTGTTTGGTTTTAGTTGTACATCATTAGTTGTGACATGATTTTATTCCACACAGGTAGATGTGGGGCCACATGAGGCAGAACTGAACTTGGGGCCTCCTGCATGGGAGGCGAGAACCTTCACTGCTGCCAAGCCATTCTGGTGGTTACCAGTTGCGGCACAGTTCAGCATATGGGTTTGCATGGGTCGGGGTCAGAAGTCAAACCCCAGACCTCTCAGTTGTGAGGCAAATGCTCAACCACTGAGCTATCCAGACATCCCCAGTCTTAGGGGTTTAAAAACAATTTGGATGCGTCTGAGAAGAATTAGAGATTTTATTACTGTCCTGTTCCCAGCTTAACCCCCAGCAGGGCTTATTGCCTACCAGAGGACTCTCTTACCCACTTCCCCAAAGTGTTAGTCATCCCTCATGTCAAAGGGGTGATCACAGAAGATCCTATCAGGATGAACTGACCTGATCCAAGACCCCCATTTGCCTCTCACTTTATAGCCTGGAGTCAGCACTCCCCGTGGGGAGTGGGGAGGGTCCTCCTTTGGTTCGCTTGTTGTCACTCAGCTTTATCTCTCCCAGGGCCAAATTGAAGAAACATCATCATTGTTCTTACCCAAATCCTTCACCTTGATCACTGCAATCTACAGTTCTTTCTAGCTTGAATGTCTCCCAGATAATATACCCCCGAGAATTAAAGTGGATGCATAATTTGCCCTAACAAACAGAAAACGCTAATAGTAGACTAAAAATGAGACCTCACTCGTTTTTCCAGTATCCCAAACTATGGGGCCTCTCAGCTTTATTTTGTTTCTTTGGCATTAATAAAGATGATCCTGATGGACAAAAAAGACACAGTGAAAAATATAGCAATGGTCATTTATTGATCATCCTCTGTGTATCAGATATTGTACTGGGTTCCTTACTAAATGTTGTCTTACTGAAATCTCTTCTTATTGAAATCTCACAGCAACACTTTAAGTTACCTACTATCATTTTCAAAGTGAGGAAAATGAGACTGAGAAATAAAAGCACTTGCTGAAGATTACCAATGTTTTACTGAGAAGCCCATGTATTTTCCACAACTACAGCACATCAGCCTATTTAGTTTTTATATAAACAACTGAGTAGGTGTCAAAGATGCAACGCTTCCAAAAAGCATTGGAATTGTATAATAGCAGGGCAGTTCTGAGTTGTTCTGAAGATTCCCAACTCTTCAGTGGACATGGACTGGGAGCTAAGAATGAAGGGGAGCAGAACTGGACAACCTTCCCTGAACATGCTTGCTGAGCTCTCCCATTGCCAAGACCGGGGATGCATTTATGGAAGGGCATACCCTGTAGCTCCCTCCCGCCATTCTGAAGCCAAGAAGGATGAATTCCCCCTCAGGATTCTGGGGAAACTGAATTGCCTCTAGCTCAAAGGTGAGAATTCCAAAGTCAAGTGAAAATTGAAAGTAAGGTATGTTTTTGAAATCTCAATGGGACCCTCATTCCAAGGTTTTCTAGGGAAACGTGAGTGAGAATAAACCAGGCTAATTTCAAAAAGAAATGTTCCCTGAGTGAACCAAATTTTAGTCTAAAATTAGCATAGAGTTGAGAATACTTAATTTTCCTTGTACCATTTACTGTGAGCACAATACTTAAAGAAGCCATTATAGACCTTAGATACTCAGCCCCATATGAGTCACAATAATTGTAAACATTTTGAAGACGTAATTTAAAGAGATCTTAATGTATTTTTTCTTAGTTGTCTTAGATGCTATGTGCACAGTAGAAGTGCATGCAGTTCCCATGGTTTCTGATATTTAGGAATCTATGTTAATTTCTGGAGGCCATCTGGGAAATTAATCTGAAGACCCTAACTGTTGTACTTTAATTTTCTGGAAGTCATTCCACCATGAAAGAAACTGTTTTTAAAGAAAATAAACCTGTGGACTGGGAAATAGATGCATAGTGTCACCAGTAAAGATCAAGAAGAACCCCCCTACTTCCCATCCACCCATCCTAGTTACAAAGCACAGGGGTTAGGCTAGTTAGTAATCATTGGATCTTTGTTATACAGAGGTCACTCTGACATTTTCTTTCTCTAGTTTTGATTTCATTTGACCTATTTAAAACTTGTGCATTCTAGTGTTGGGGGCCTTATTTACACTGACACCATGTAGCCAGTATTTGATTTGGCAAAATTTAGTTACAAATCAGAGGAGTTTGACATTTTGCTGTCTCTAATAAACTCTTCTTTCTGCTTGACTGAGATCACTCAGCAAAGGAAATAAGAAAGCATCGCCATTTGTTGTCCAGTTATCATAAGCCAGGCAGCATGAGTGTTTCACCTGCATTATTTAGCTTCTGCCTCACAGCAACCAGATAAAGAAATCCAGGCACTTCAAGGTTAGGAATTGGGCATAAAGTTACTCCATTTGAAAAGTGCAAGCACATTTAACTTATTGCTATCTGATTCCAAATTGCAGGATTGAAAATAAGTGGTTATACTCTACTTAGTTGCAAATATAAACGCTGTAATATTGAGTTGAATGAAGTTAAAAGTATCCTTTTTTTTTTACTTAGCAACTGAATGCTAGGTTTTAAAATTTGCAAGGATCCAAGTCTATCAGTCTGCCTTTCCTTTAACCATATGTGACATTTCCTATTTCTCACAGAACTCTTTTCATCTTAGTACCTGCTTTGGGTGTCTGTTTCCCACCACTGGTCATTAAGACCACAGAGGACTCTCTCGACTGAGGACCCATAAACTCCAGGGTCAGGTAGTATACTTGACATATCGCTCTATGCTGCACAAGAATTTCTCATTTCCTCACCTCCAACTTCATGTTCCCAAGGAGGGATATTGTATCACTCTCCCATTTGAAGGAATATCATTCAATAACATAATTATCCATAGAGTTGTAGATTTCAACTAGAAATTTATGTGTCTCTAGAATCTCTACAATGTGTTCCAGGAAATCTGTATCTCTAGAAATCATAGAGGTGTATGGAATATTATTATTATTTTAGAATTTATGTGTTTTATTCTTTTTAGGATTCTTATTAAAATACAGCTAACACACAATATTATATTTGTTTCAGGCATACACCATAGCTATTCAACATTTATAAACTTAAAGCAATCATCATAATAGTAAGTTTGGCAACCATCTGACACTGTACTACCCTATCACAATATTATTGCCTATATTCCCTATGCTGTACATGATTCATTTGTTTTATACTTGGAAGTTTGAACTTTATATTTCCCTTCACTTTTTCTCCCACCTTTTAAAATTTTTCAATTGCAGTTGACATGCAATATTATTTTATATTAAGTTCAGGTGTACAGCATAGTGATTAGGCATTTATATAAGTTAAGAAGTGATCTCCATTATCTACCTGGCACTAGACATAGTTATTACCATATTATTGACTATATTCATTATGCTTTACTTTTACTTTACATGAGATATTAATTATTGATTTTTTATTTTTTATTAAGATTTATTTCATTTGTTTTTGACAGAGACAGAGAGAGACAGAGAAAGGGGAGGGCCCAGAGCAGTCTCCACAGTTGTCCGTCATCAGTTTTCCAACATGGTTTCCTTCCACACAGGTGGCCAAGGGCCACACAGGGCAGGAACTGGGCTGGGGGCCTCCCACATGGGAGGCATGAACCCAGGGGGTGGGGGAGTGAGAACTGAACTGGGGCCTCCTGCATGGGAAGCACAGTCTGGTTCAGCATATGGGTCTGCTCAGGTTGGGGCCAGGATTCGATCCTCAGTCCCTGGGGCTGCAAAATGAGTGCTTAACCCACTGAGCCATCACAGCTTCCCCTGATTTGTTTTTCAACATACGTCAGGAAGCAAGCTGCTGTGTATCAGGTGCTATGTTAGATGCTTGGGTTCTTGGTACATGAAATAGGTGGTTGTCCTTACCCTTAGAGAAGTCAGCTAAGTGTATAGACAGATAGTGAATCCATGTGTTGTTGAGGGCAGGAGAAGTAGCAATAATGGGCTCATATCTCCATTTCCTAATTCATGCTATGCTATATTGGCAGGTGTTAGTATTTACCATCTGTTGCCTCCTAGCCTAACTGATATTCCTGCTTAGTGCTAAGTCCTATCCATGTTAGTGAAGGAATAACCTGATTCATATCTTGTTTTCAGCACAGTGGATTCTACAATCTCAAGGATAAAAGTTCCTAGTCCTCACATGGTTTTGTTCTTCTCAAAGTTGTGAGGTGGCCAAGAGCAGGTAGTTGTTTTTCCTGTTAGTTCAAGCCAACAGATTCCTACCTAACAAAATACCACTTCTGGGTGTTTTGGAATACAAGGAGAATTCTAGCCTCTTTGGGAAAGGCTCCAGGAAGATACAAAATACAATGCTACAACTGCAGTCACCCAGTCTAGGGAGCCCAAGAGGGCCATGGTCTGGCATCATACCATCTGGCCATACAGATACACTCAGTGCACTTTGGCCAGGGACCCCAACACTAATGGAAGAGTTATAGGAATAACCCCCACTGTTTCTATTGCTAAGGAACTTATGCAAACTACTCAGGGAGAATGCCACTCTCCAAAGGGTATTCCAAAGTGACTCTTCATGTCTTACCTCCAGCCCGTTCATCTGCCTCCTATGGTGATAACCGCAAGGAGACTAATACCCTGAAAAGACTTTTTGACAACCAGGTAGTATTTGGTAACTCAGTTTACCTGAAGTGTGCATTTGATCTTCATTATATGACCCATCTTGACCTTGCGATATAGCAGTATGCACAACCTATTAAGGAAATGCCTAGAAATATGACTCATTTTGTTTTACATTTAACCCTTTAATTTATGGATAATTAATACAAAATAACTTCATATCCTTACATTGTTTCCAAATAAGAGATAAAAATAAACAAGTGATTATTAGAATAATGAACTGAAAATCAAAGATGCCCTTTTGTATTAATATGACTTCATGGGCTCCTTGGATCAGTTCACCAAAGGAAGTCATTCACGTACCATCATCATGATTCTCACCATATCTAAAAATTCTTTGTATCATGTGTGTAATATTTCATTTAGATGGCTTTTTGCTTGAATAAATGTCATGCATTGGGAAGAAAGAAGGAGAGAAGGTAGGAAGAATTTGGGCTCCACACAGATTCCCTAGGGCAGAAAGGAAATGCTAAGACCAGACAGAGAGAGGAATTGAGCAGGTGATAAAGGTCCCAATGGCTAAGAACAAGAGTGGGCAGGAGTATGTTTGAGATGAGTAGGGAGTGAGGTATTGGCAGAATTTCAGCAAAGTGAATTCCAGCCTGAAAAAGTAAGGTTGGGTTAGATACAGAGGTATGAATGGAATTTGTAGGTTAGGTGTTTAGGAGGTTCTGAGATTGATTTGGAACTACTGGGATGATGGACTAAAAGTTGAAGGAGGAGGCTGTGAGCACCTGAGGAATGAATGCTTAGTGCTAGAAGAAGGGTGAAAAGATGTGGATAGAAGCTGAGGATATAGGAGGGCAGTAGAAGTATAAAACTAGGAACTGAAGTTGAGCTAAAGAAAGAAAAACTAAGGGTGGAGAGTGAAGGCTAAGAACCGGGGAGAAGGAGAGGTGTGGGAAAGGTTAAGGAAGAAGGGCTGAAGAAGGACATTGAAGTGAATGGAAAGTGTTGGGTCAGGCTAAGGAGGAGGAGAAGCAAGACTCAGTTGAAATGAGGAATGAGGTAGTGGGTTACCCTGGAGAAGTGTACAAAGTGATTGAGTACCCAGTATACAAGCATGGTCTCCTGAGACTGAATCTTGAAAATTGAGTGAGTGCAAGTGGTGCAGGTCAACATCCACTGAATTAAGTTGACATGTTCATTAGAGCATCTCTCAAAGAGTGGCATGTGGTACAGGTCTCTCTCTCTCTCTCTCTCTCTCTCTCTCTCTCTCTCTCTCTCTCTCTCTCTCTCTCTCATCTATCTATCTATCTATCTATCTATCTATCTATCTATCTATCTATCTATCTATCTATCTCTCTCTCTCTCTCTCTCTCTATCCTTGCATATGTATCTCAAATGAATCTTGTAGAGATGAAAAATACAATATCTGAAATGAAACATACCCTGGATGAAATTAAGAAGAAAATATATGTAAACTTGCAGTTATAGAAATAAAAATGATCCAAATTGAAGTACAAATAGAAGACAGACTGAAAATATTAACAGAGTCTTAAGGGCCTGTGGAACAATATCAGTCTAACATACATGTAATTGGAATCTCTGAAGGGGAAAAGAAGGAGGGGGTGAAGCAAAAAGTATTTGAGGAAATAATGGCTGATTATTTTCCAAATTTGAGGAAAAAGCTACGGGTGCAGTAAATTTAATAAACTCCAAGAAAAATAAGAAAAGAAGAAACATCTAATATTGATGTCCTCAATTGCCACCTTAAGAAACAGGAAGAGCAAATCAAACTCAAAGTAAGCAGAAGAATGGAAATAATATAGGTAAGAGCAGAAAGAAATGGAAAAACAATAGAAAAGAATTCATGATAGCTAAGAATGGCTTTTTGAAAAGATTAATAAAATATATAAACCTTGGATCAGGCTTATTAGGAAAAAAAAGTAGTAGGCATAAATAAGTAGAAACAAATGTCTAATATTGAGGGTAGACTTTTTCACATGTCCTATAGTCAATGGAAAAAGAACAGACTCTGAGTGGTGAGCACATAATGCAACACATAGACAATGTAACGTAGAATTGTACACCTGGAACCTATGTAATTTTTACCAATCAATGTCACCCTAATAAGTTTAACAATTAAAAAAATTAAAAATTAAAAAAATTAAATTAAAAAAATAGAAGATAGTAAGAAAATATTTTGAACAACTTTTCAGAAATTAATTTGATGTCTTAGATAAAATGGACAAATTCCTTGAAAGAATTCAAACACAACTATCTTAAAAAGCACACTACCAAAGCCCATTCAAGAAAGAGTTAACCCAAGAAAAGAAAAACCCATAGCTCTTAAATAAATTGAATGTGCAGTTAAAAACCTTTTCATAAACAAAGGTCCAGGCCCAGGTGACTTTCATAGCAAATTCTACCAAACATTTAAGGAAAAAAATAAAAGTATGCGCAGATAAATCACTTCTCAATTTTAGGAGGTTAACATTACCTTATATAGAAACCAGACAAAGAAATTATATGAAAACAAAAATATACATATTCCTCGAGAATATAGTGATAAATGTTTTAAACAAAATTTTAGCAAATTAAATCTAGCAATGTATAAAAAGGTTAACATATGTTCAAGTGAGGTTTATCCCAGGAATACAAACTTCCTTTAACATTTGAAAATCAATCAGTGTCATTCAACATATTAACAGATTAAGAAAGGAAAAACGACATGATCATCTCAAATGATACAGAAAAAATATTGGTAAAGTATAACACTGATGCATAAGGTATATAGGTATGCACACCCACATATCCATACATTAGTAAACTAGGAATAGAAGGGAACTTCTTCATCCTGATAAAGACCTTCTATGAAATGCCTACTAGCATATGTAATGGTACAAAAACTGAATACTTAAAAACAAACAAAAAAACAAACAACCAAAGCTGAATGCTTCCCCCACAATCAAAAATAAGGCAAGGAAGTTCACTCTTAACATGTCTATTTAATGTTGTCCTGGAGATTCTGGTCAGTGCAGTAAAACAAGAATAAGAAACAAAGAACATACTGATTTGACAGAAAGAAATAAAACCATTTTTTTCCACACGCTCTTATATATACAAAAACCCCAAACAATACTAAAAAATCTATTAGAACTAATAAGTGAGATAATTAAAGTTATAGGATATTAGGTCAATCTATAAAAATTAATTATATTTTTATATATTAGTGATGAACAAAGAAAATCAAAACATTGGGAATACCGGGATGGCTTAGCGAGTTGAGCACTCACCTTACAGCCCTGGGGCCCAAGGATCAAACCCCGGCCCTGGCCCATGTGAACCCATATGCTGAACTGAGGCAAACTTCCCATGTGGGAGGCCCCTAGCCTGCATGGTCCTACATCCACCTGTGTGGAATGAAACTATTGAAAACTAGTGACGTACAACTATGGAGACTGCTCTGAGCCCTCCCCCTTCTCTCTGTCTCCCTCTGTTTTTCTCTCTGTCACAATAATAAAATAAATCTTTGAAAGAAAAAAACATCATTTATAATAGCATCAAATAACATTAAATAGGGATGAAATTTTTTAAAGAGGCATGAGAACTGTAGAGTGAAAACTATAAAAATTTCTGAGATACACATTAAATAAGTCCTAAATTAATTTGTTTATGGATCAGAAGACTCAATTTTATTCTCCCCAAATTAATTTATAGATTCAATATAATCTAAAATTTTTATCATTTGAAGAAATAGGCAGGCTAGTTCTATTTTTTAATGGAAATTTAAAGGAACTAGAAAGCTAAAACCATTGGAAAAAAAGTTTGAGATCTGGCAATACCTTATATCAATACTTACTATCAGTTAAAGTAATCAAGAGGGTGTGGTATTGGGGTAAAGATAAACATATAGATCATAGAAGAGAATAAGTTTAGAGTTAACATTGACCAATATATGTAAGTCCAGTTAATGTTTCCCAAAGGACCAATGTCATTCCACCAAGAAAAGATAGTTTGTTTTTTTTAATTGTTAAATTTATTGGGGGTGACATTGGTTGGTAACAGTTACATAGGTTCCAGGTGTACAATTCTACTTTACATTGTCTATGTATCGTATTATGTGCTCACCACCCAGAGTCAGCTCTCCTTCTATTACCATGTATTTGATGCTCCCTCCTTACTCCTCTCCCACCCCAGCTCTCCTACCCACCTTCTCCTTTACCTTCAGGTAACCACCAAACTATTGACTGTGTCCATGAGTTTTTGCTTTTTTTTTTTTTTAAGATTTATTTTTGTTTATTTTATTATATTTTTTGTTTTTTTGTTACTTTCAATTTTGTATTCCACCTATAAGTGAGATCATATGTTTCTTGATTCTTGCAGTCAGACTTATTTTACTTAATAAAATGGTTTCAAGGTCCATCTACATTGTCACAAATGGCTGTATTTCATCAAGAAAGATAGTTTCTATAGGAAGTAATGTTGGAAAAATATCTACACAAGAAATAACTATGACCCTCACTTCATTCCATATGTAAAAGAACTAAAACTATAAACATTTTAGAGAAAAATAGGAGGAAAATATGGATTAAGCAAAGATTTCTTCAATAGGATAAAAAAAAGCATGCATAATAATAGCATGCATAAAATTTCATCAAAATTAAACTTCATCAAAATTTTAAAAATTGGGGAAGCTGGGATGGCTCAAGGGGTTAAGCGCTCACTTTGCAGCGCCAGGGACCAAGGATCAAATCCCAGCCCCAGCTCCTGCAGACCCATATGCTGACCTGGGTGTGCTTTCGATGTGGGAGGCCCCCATTTTGGTTCTCACCCCCAAGTTTGGCCCCTGGCTCAAGGGGAAGTGCCTTTCATGTGGGAGGCCCCCAGCCCAAGTTCCTGCCCTGTGCAGCCACTGCCCACCTGTGTGGAACAAAACCATGTCAAAAATTGATGATGTACAACTATGGAGACTGCTCTGGGACCTCCCCCTTCTCGCTGTGTCTCTCTACCTCTGTCTCTCTCTGTTTCTGTCAAAAACAATAAAATAAATCTTAAAAAAAATTTTTTTTTTATTTTCTCTCCAAAAGATAGTATTAAGAAAATGAAAATGCAAGCCACAAACTGAGAGGAAAATATTTGTAAAATACATATCTAATTAAGGGCCTTAGTGCAGAATATATAAAGAATATTTACAGTTCAATGAGAAGACAAACAACCCTCTCCTCCAAAAAAAAATTTGAACCCTTCAAAGAAGGTGTACAAATGGCAATTAAATACATGAAAACTATTCAAAATTAGTATTGGGAAAATGGAAATTAAAATCACAGTGAGATACTAACTAACACACACACACTAGAATGCCTAAAATTTAAATACTGACAACAATTGCATATAAGGATCTAGAATAACTAGAGCACACACACTGCTGGGGAAAATGCAAAATAGGTCACTCAAAAAAAATTTTTTTGGTAGTTTTTAATAAAGAAACCATCAAAAAAACAAAGAGGCAACCAATCAAATGAGAGAATATATTTACACACTGCTGATAAGGGGTGATATCCAAAATATATAGAGAACTCATATAACTCAACAACAACAAAAAAATTTAATTTAAAAAATAGGCAGAGAACCTGAATGACACTTCTTCCAACAAGGCATACAAATGGCCAACAGATATATGAAAAGATGCTCAACTTCACTAGCTACTAGGGAAATACAAATCAATACCACAATGAGATACCATCTCACACCTATTAGAATGGCTGTTATCAACAAGACAAGGAATAACAAGTGTTGGAGAGGTTGTGGGGGGAAAGGAACCAGTTGGAATGTAAATTGATTGGTACAACCATTATGGAAAACAGTATGGAGATTCCTTGAAAATTTAAGAATAGAATTACCATATGAATCAGCAATTCCTTTTCTCAGTATCTACCCCAAAAATCTAAAAACATTTTTCTGTAACGATATATGCACCCCTATGTTCATGGCAACATTATTCATAATGGCCAAGACATGGAAACAACCAAAGTGTCCTTTGATTGATAACTAGATAAAGAAGATGCAGTACATATACACAATGGAATATTACTTGGCCATAAGAAAAGATGAAATACTGCCATTTGTGACAACATGGATGGATCTTGAAGATATAATGATAGTGAAATAAGTCAGATGGAAAAAATCAAAAGCCATATGATTTCACTCATCTGTGGTATAAAACTGAAAGCAACAAACAAATAAGACAAACAAACAAAAACTCATAAACACAGAAAACAGTATAGTTATTACCAGAGGAAAAGGATAGAGGGGAGTTGACTTTGTGTGGTGAGCACACAATGCCAATATACAAATGATGTATTACAGAATTGTACACTTGAAACATATAATTTTACAAACCAATGTCACATAAACAAATAAATAATAAATTTGTCATATGACTATATGACCTAGAAGTCATATTCCTAGTACTTACTTAGAAAAATTAAAGACATAGGTCACACAAGGACTTGCATTCAAATGCTCATAGCAGCTTTATGTGTCATCACTTCAAATTGAAAATAATGTCCACCAGTTGGTGACTAGATAAACAAATTGTGGCATACCTATGTAATGAAATGTTACTCAACAATAAAAAGTAATTATCTTCCTGATACATGCAACAATATAATGATTTCATGGTACATTAAAAATTCATCTTCAAAAGACTACTACTATATGACCCAATTTATATGAAATTTTAGAAGAGCCAAAACTCTCATGACAGAAAAGAAATCAGTGGTTGCCAAGAACCAGGGAGTGTGGGGACAAAGGAATCACCTGTGAAAGGATATGGGGGAGTTTTGGGAGGTGATAGAAATGTTCTATATTATAATTTTGATGATGATTACACTACTGAATACATTTTTTCAAATTGCATCCAATTGTGCATAAAATTAGTGAATTTAATTATGTATATTAGATTTCTATAAAGTTGATTTTTAAAAATCATTCATACTTCTGTTCCCATTTTAGCTTCTTATTTGTATATTATAGCAGCAAATTTGTATATTATAGTGGTCTGGAGTCTGGTTTTCTAGGTATAGATCCTGGTCTACCAGCTGGTAACTGGCTGGTTTTAGACAAATTGCTTATTAAGACTCAGATTTTTTTGGCTACAAATGGAGATAATAATTGTACCCAAACTATGGGGTCTTGGCAAAGAATCAATAGACTGCTTAGATTAGTACATGAGACAAATTAAGTACTCCAAATATTATTATTTGTCATCCCTACAAAAATGAGACTATAAGATGCACATATATGGTTCTGCATTTCTTGTGTACCGTAGATCCTATAGCCATTTATTTTAAATTTTAGAATGTATCAATTTCTAATATTAGTACATTCTAAATATTTTACTTCTGTCATTTTATGCTTTTCAATTTATATAATATAGTATTTGTGCTTGTGTGAATTATGGTTTATCTACTGCTTGTAGATTTTAAAATATATTTAGTCAATGATGGGTAGATCTTATGTTTTAATTTTAGCTTAAAAATGTAATCTTATGAAATGTCTGCTGACATTTATGTAAAAATTCTTTTACTCAGTTTCTTTTTTCTCTTTTAACCTGTGAAGTATGTGTATTGACTACAGATGTTAAGTATTTCACTAAGGAATGGAAAGCTGCAAGATAGACTGTGTACTTCACCTGAGTGGTTGCATAGAAACCAGTCGTGTGTGTGAATCTTTAACAACTCAAGTGGAAAAGTATGCTTACGAATTGAAAGGGCAGAATTGCAACATACAGTTTGGATTGGAATGACTGCAAGATTGTTTCAGGATTATGAGACTTCTGTCTAAAAGAAGTTAATAAAATTTGTATTATGGTAAGTCCCTTATAATTATGATTTCGAACAAACCACTTTATATTATGTTTTGGCATGAACTGTATGTATTAGCTCAAAGGAATATAATTTTGTTTTCTAGTGATTTCAATATGTTACAGGCAGTAGCTAAGATTGGAGCTGAAGACTATGAATGTATTTGAAACCCACAGAAATACCCCAGGATTACTGTGGCTGTTATTGTTGGTCTTGGTGTCATTGGTCTTGGCCTTGGCATTATTTGAGAGGTGACAGACAAGCTGATTCTAAATTCCAGGTGGAAAAGTAAGCGAAGGAATATTTAGGGAAAATCTGACAATCAATGTAACATTGGGCACTAGCCTGTTTTTTTTTTTTACTATGTGCCATTAGAAACTGAAACAGTAATTCTGGGGCATAAATTAACACGAGAACCTATGGCACAGAATAGAATTAAAGAATAAAATGTCAAGATACAAAGGAAACTTAATGTACTGTCCCAAATTATGGAATATTCAGTTTTGAATCTCCTTAATGTCACTTATTTAGCATATGGCAAAGATGGCATTTTGAAGTAGTGAAAAACAAGAAATGACTTATTCAGTTAATGCTTTGGGGGCAAATGGGTAGTTACTGAGGTCAGAAATTATTGAATCCTGTCTCACAATACTTCAAATATATTCCAAGTTGATCTAAGGGTTATTAAAAAAATGAAACTGGAAAAGTATTAGAAGACGTTGTTGAAGAGTATTTAGATAAATCAGATTGAGGAAGACCTTCTATGTTTGACACAAAACTCAGAAGAAAAAGTATTAATAAAAATGATGAATTCAACTTTGTAAAAATTATTTTTTATTCTGCTAGGTCAAAAATCATAAGCAGGGGAAGTCGGGATGGCTCAGTGGGTTAAGCGCCCACTTTGCAGCCCTGGGAACTGAGGATCGAATCCCGGCCCCAACCCGTGCGGACCCATATGCTGAACTGGGGAGTGCCCCCAGTTCAGTTCTCACCGGGGTGAGACCCTGACCCAGTTCCTGCCCTGTGCAGCCCCGCCCACCTGTGGAATGAAACTATATGGAAAAACCAATGATGTGCAACTATGGAGGCTGTTCTGGGCCCTCCCCCTTCTCTCTGTCTCTGTCTCTGTATCTCTCTCTCTGTGTCAAAAACAATAAAAATAAATCTTTAAAAATCATAATCAAGGCCAAAATACAAAAGAAAAATATTTGCATTCTTTATCACAAAGGGCTAATTTCTTTACTATAAAAAGAACTTATAGGAATCAATCCTATAGAAAAGTACATCAAAAATATAAATAGAAAAGTAATCAAACATCATTTAAACTTATGAAAAATGTTCCAATCACTCATAATAAGAGGAATGCAAATTAAAATTACATCAAGAATTCATTTTCTACCTACCTGACTAGCAAAGATAATAAAATTGTAAAACATAAAATTATGCTGTAAATGCAAGTGACTAGAAACAATCTAAATAGAACTGGTCATGTAAATTATAACACATCTTTCCAATGATGTAATTTCAATGAAATAATAGGCTCATAAAAATTTTAAGAAAAAAATGCATGTGCTGATAAAATATTTTCATGATTTCCAAGATATAGTTGTCGAACAAATTAATATATTAAGTGAAATGTCAAGGTGCAAATTATATGCATAGTACCATCTATTCATTCACCCGTTCAGCAAATACCTTTGAGCATCTGTTATGTGTTAGGCATCAGTAGACACAGGTTTGGCCTTTTAAGGTGAGATTTGAATAAATACTTGAAGGGGGTGAGGCAATTAACCAAGAGTATCTGAGAGAAGAGAGTTCCCGACAGGGGGCGCTGTAGTTAAGGCTTTAAGGCAGGAACAAGTCCGCTGAGTGCGGGAACAGTGTGGAGGACGGAAAGAGTGAGCTGGAAAGGAAGCAGGAAAAGGTAAGGAAGCTAATGGGATCAATGACGGGCCTTGTAAAGGCTTTGACTTTTATTCTGAGTAAACGGAGAACCATTGTAGGGTTTGGAGGCATTTAATGACTTACAATTGAAAGGGATACCTCTAATGCTCTGTGGAGAATAGGCTGTGGGAGGTGAGGGTGGAAGCAGAATTAGCACTGTGTGGCCAGGGATGGCAGTGATCCCTATGAGGGATGCTGGTGGCTGTGACCTGGGTGACAGCAGAGGAGGTGGTGAGCAGTAATCAGAGTCTGGAAACATTTTCAATGTAGTCAACAGACTTTCCTAACAGACTGGACATGAAAGAAAGAGAGAAGTCAAGTTGACTGGGCAACCTGAAGGCTGGGGTTGCTGTGGATTGAAGGGGAAAGGCTGCTGGTGGAGCTTGTTTGAAGGGAAAGATTGGGAATTCAGTTTGAACACGTTGAATTGGAAATATGATTACTGACCAATGTAACCCTCATAAATTTAACAATAAAAAAATATGTATTAGATGTCCCAATGACTGTCTAGTCAGTGTCATCTGTAGCTGGTATTTAGAGCCATGGGTATGAATGTGTTCCTTTTTGTATCAACAAAGAGAAAAAGTATATATCCATGTGCTTGCAATATGTATAACAGTAACTCTTTTTCCAGACATATAACAAAAACTGGTCATTTTGGTTACCTTTTTTAGGAGAGAACTGAATGTCTGGGATCAACTGTTGAGAGTTAGTTTTCACTGTACATCAGTTTAAACCTTTTAATTTTGAACCATAAGAATATATTACATTTAAAAATTATATGTTTAAAAATAAAAAATTGCAAGCCACATTGTGAAACTACTACATAACTATCCCTGAAAATTTTCTTTTCTTTTAAAGATTAATTTTATTGTTTTTGACAGAGACAGACAGAGATAGAGAGAGACAGAAAGAAGGGGGAGGGCCTAGAGCAGTCTCCATAGTTGCACATCATCAGTTTTTGACATGGTTTTGTTCTACACAGGTGGACAGGGGCAGTGCAGGGCAGGAACTGGGCTGGGGCCTCCTGCATGGGAGGCATGCCCCCTCTGGCCAGGGGACAAATGGGGCGGGGAGGGGGAGGGCGGAGTGAGAACCAAACTGGGGGCCTCCTGCATGGCCAGATCAGCATATGTGTCTGCACAGGCCAGCGGTGGGATTTGATCCTCAGTCCCCGGGGCTGCAAAGCAAGTGCTTAACCCACTGAACCATCCCAGCTTCCCACCTGAAGTTTTTCTAATTGCTAAAACTTTTCAAAACGCTGAGAAAAATATAAATTAATTTCACTGATTCCAAAGGCATTTAATTGAACATCTATCTTATATAAGATAGTGAAAAATTGTAAAATGTAACAAGATGTGATCTCTTCTTTAACACAATAATAATGTGTTAAATTTGAATGTAAACCTAACTCTGTTGTCTGGAACTAATTAGTAGCAAAAGTTACCTAATCCTTGTTAGGATTAGCAAGCAGCTGATTTGTCCTGATTAAGATAAAGAACAGCTGCTGGGGGTTTTTGAGCACAGCAGAGCAAACAGGTGTCATGACTATGACCCTGAAAAGATTCAGAGTTGTTTAGGATCCCAAACTAAGTTAAATAGCTAAAGATAAAAGTTAATTATATGTACAAAGGAAAAATAGTACTTAATTTACCTCAATTCTTATGCAACACTTTCTGGGTTTTGTGTGTTGTTTTGCTTTTTTTTTTTTTAATATAGAAAAGTACAGAGGATAATAAAAGAAACACCTGTATGGTCCACAACCTAGAATTAACAAGTGTCAGCATTTGGTCATTATCTTAATCAGCTCCAGGCGCTGTATAAATGGCCACAGACTGAGTGTTGTAAACAACAAACATTTATTTCTCACAGTTCTAGAGGCTCGGAAGTCCAAGATCAGGCCACTCTGAGATCCAGTGTTGGTGAGAGGCTGCTTCCTGGTTTGTAGACAGACAATTGTCTTAACACTAAGGAGAGCAGAGAGAGGAAGCAAACACTTGTGCAGTGATCCCATTCATAAGAGTCCTTATGACTTAATTACCTCCCACAGACCCCACCTCCTAATACCATCACATATGGATTAGGGTTTCAGTCCATAGCATTGTCAGATTTGATTTATATATTTTAATATAAAACATTACAGATAAGATTTGAGTCTTCTTCATTCCCCTTTCAGTCCCATTCCCTTTCCTTTTTAGAGATAACCACTCCCCTCAAGTGAGAGTGCATCCTTCCATTCCTTGTTTTACTACACATTTGTATTCATAAATAAGATACTATAAAGTTTCTATAGATGCTGTTATTTTTTATACATTTTCTGCAGCTTGCCTTTTTTTTTTATCACCAAACATTACAATTTTGAGATCTGTGTTGATATATGTCTGTTTTATTTTCTAGAGAGAAGTGAAATCATAAGTTTTTATTTACTTATTTTTTGTAAGAAACCATATAGAATTGGAATTGGATTACTTGCTAAACACTGTAAAACTTTCAGCCCATATTCCCAAACTGTGTGCCAAGTTGCTTTAGAACACTGTAGCAAATTCACGGGTGCAGCAGGAGATTTTTAAATTTCCAGGGATATGCAGTGACCACACAAACTGTTACTGTTAATTTATCAGATACCACACAAACTACTACTATTAGGTTTTTTTAGACCTGTTAGGTACTTGTTTTGGCCTAGGTCCAGAACAATTGGGGACTTCTTTTGGCTTAAGTATTCCATGAAAAAAATTACTGAGACACTAAAGTTGCCATGAACCGAGAAAGTTTGAGAATCTCTGCATTAAGAGTAAGAAACCTGGGAAAGCTGGGATGTCTCAGCAGGTTAAGCATTTGCTTTGAAGCCCCCCCGGCCCCAGCCCATGCGGACCCACATGCTGAACTGGGGTGTGCCCCCAGTTCGGTTCTTGCCGGGGCCTATGTGGGAGGTTCCCGACCCAGTTCCTGCCCTGCGCAGCCCTGTGCCCACCTGTGGAGTGAAACTATATGGAAAACTAATGTCAACTATGGAGACTGCTCTGGGCCCTCCCCCTTCTCTCTCTCTGTTTCTCTCTGTCAAAAATCAATTAAAAAAGAAAAAAGAGTAAGAAACCTATTTACCTGCGTCCTCTGTCAGGTCCCACTGCCTGGTGTGCAACTACAGGAATTATAGGCAGAGTGCCTCAGAGAAGCTGACCAACCTTGTAAACCTAAATCTACTGCACTGATAAAAATAGTAAGTGATGCTATGGAGCACAGAACTAATAGTTGAGGGTTTTAAATCTCTGGTAATCTACCTAAGAAAAGTTACTAAATTGCTTCAAATATATAGTTTTTACCAAAAATACCCCTCAGACTGTGATTAAACTTAAATGTGCACTTAGCTGTTTACTTGGGCCAGGGAGGGCTTCAGGTGTTAAAAAGCTACAACTTGAAGAAGGGAAGGAGGCCCTGGGGCCTGACATGGTTTTACTGAAGCTTTTGCTCACATGCCATATTTCTGAAGATGTTACCTAGGATTCATCTCTTTGTAGAGGCCAGGAACTCAGCCTGCGGGATATTGTTGAATACTTACCCCATTTCCTTTCAGAAGCTAGCATCAGGGACCCTGTTTTAGGGATGCTTACATTAGTGTGTAGACATCATTAGGGCTGCTATCAGGGACACTCTGGGGTCTTCTGCAAAGGGACAAGATGATTGAGAAGACAGGAGAGGTGACAATACCATTCTCCTCCATCACAGAGACATTGCAGGTTTCCCCTCCAAAATCCCAGGGCAGAGGCCACGAACTTACTTCATTGGTTCCTATTTTATGTAATCTCAGCTTAGTATCTCAGTCACCATAACAGTTATTTCTATTTACACATAAAGAATCCTAGAAGAGAATTAAATAATTATCATTTTTCTTTTAATTTTTTTATTTTTCAATGTTAAATTTTTTGCGGTCACATTGGTTGGTAACAATTAGATAGGTTCCAGGTGTACAATTCTACATTACACTGTCTATGCATTGCATTATGTGCTCACCACCCAGAGTCAGTTCTCTTTCCATCACCATAAAGGTCATAAACATAGGTTATACAAATCTTTAAAAGGAAATATGGAAAAATTTGAGTTGGGTGGGAAATTGCTGAATTTGAAAAGATAAACACAGTAGCTTTTAAAGGAAATGGCTTTTGGATTTTAATAAAAGTAATTTCTTATGTTGCTAAGAAAGCTGAGTCAAAATATACTGCTTTTTCTTCCTAACTGAATCTGTCTTCTTAAGGACTATCTGTGTCCAATAAGATGTTGCCTTGGCAGAAACTTGAAGATGGATCAGATGCCTTGAATCTTAATAAAGCACCAATTACATTTTAAAATAAATTATTATATAACTGACTTCTACTTTGTTTGCAAAGAGGGGCACTTCCATAAAGTATCATCAACCATATTCTTTTTCAATTTTAAATGGATTCAAATGTAATTTATTCCAGGATGTTAATGTCACACTTTGTAACCTACTGCAGAGAAATAAATAAATTGGAGCCTTCTGGATTACTGGAATTTGAAAGTAAATCCATCCTTGAGGCCATCTTACAGTCCAGCATCAGATTCACAGTCTTGTTTGCCTTGTCCTTATTTGACTGTCTGAATAAGTGCCTAAGGCAAATGTCTTTAACTTTTCCCAGAATTATGACTTTATGTAGAGAAATATCTAGCAGTGGCATATCAATTATCATGCCATAAATGCAAAAGTGAAACCTGGTACTAAACAAGGAAAGTGATTTGACTCCTAAATTGAACAGAAATATAAATGAGAACATTTTAAAATTGATTGTTTTTCAGAACTTAAATAGAGAACTTGGGCTGAGCTGGCGGGCTTGGTAATGGAAAACCTGTGGTTTGCAGTCATGGTGCTAGCTAGGTTCACGGGGACTGGAGAGATGTAGCAGACAGCAGTGGGAGATGGATTCACAAACAATAACAACACACAATGCCAAATCTGAGGAGCACCCAGGGGAGGCCTTAACAAAGGAGTATGGCGGGGTTCAGAGAAATGTAATGGTTTTGATCTGGGCCTTGAAGGACCAGTTCAATCCTATTGGCAGATTTGATAACAAGAAGGTAGGGTAATTTAAGCAGAGAGAAATTTATGAAGAAAGGCAGTCAGGAAAATTGAATTTAGCATGGTACATAAAGGTAGGGGTTATAAGAAATAAGGCTGGAAAGGGAAGTTGGAGTGCATCATGGAGACTCTCCAACACCACTCTAGAAAATGAGGAATTTGTTTGCTAGGTAATAATCTTTTCATGAGCATCCTCAAAAGGATCAGAGAAAGATGTCTCTATAAAATCAGAAAACAAAAAACCAAATTAACTTAGTGATACTCCAAATTCATGATGCAGAAAGCTCTTTGTTCAGTCAAGAGATACTTGCCTGTTCAGAAAAATAAAATAGGGTGAAAGTTGTTGCTATCATTATAATTTTTAAAATTCAGAACACTGTTTTATAGTGGTGTTTTGAGAGGACCTAAAGATTAACTAAATAATGCATGTGGAAGATATTTCTAAACAAAGTCCAATTTATTTAACTTTTTCTTCTCAAGTAACATAGAACAATTTATATGAATGGAAGAATATAACATTAAAAACATGATCTAGGGGATGCCAGGATGGCTCAGCAGATTGAGTGCTTGAGTTGCAGCCCCAGGGTCAGAGGATCGAGTCCCAGCCCTGACCCATGTGGACCCATATGCTGAACTGGGGTGTGCTTCTCATGTGGGAGGCCCCTAGCCCAGTTCTCGCTCTGCATGGCCCAGTGCTCACCTGTGTGGAATGAAACTGTTGAAAACTAATAACGTGCAACTAAGAGACCACTCTGGATCCTCCCCCTCCTCTCTGTCTCTATCCCTGTCTGTCAAAACAATAAAATATATATTTTTAAAAATGGTCTAGAAGTATTTTATCCATATAAAAACTAATAATAAATATTCTTCAGGACAAAGTGAGAGATAACAGATGGGATAGAGTTGGGGAAGGGGGGATGGAAGAAGGAAACAAGGAAGACAGGAAGAGAAGGATGATGGAGAAGTCAAGAAGGTAAGTTGAGGGAGGCAGAGAGGGTCAATAAGAAAGGTACTCAGGGTGGGTAAGGCTTAGGTACTCAGCTGTCAGGGAGCTTCAGAATATTCCCTCATTTGTTCACTTTCCTCTGCTGACAACTTTTTTTTTTCTTCCTTCACTGGCATTGGCTCCAAAGTTTTGAGCTGGAAAACTTCTTGCTCTCCAAATCAAGGAATAAAGAGAACCTAAGGGTTGTATTTAGTTCATGGTTCACCTGATGACAACAAGACTCTCAATGGCCTAGGAGTAGATAATGATCTTAGGAGTTGCCTATTTTTGCAAAAGGCTTATTCATAGATATGTAGTCTGCAAAGACATTTCACCTTTCAAAGTGTCTTCATGTCTATTCTCTCCTTTAGCAACCTGCCTTCCCTTCTTCATCTTCCCTTCTCCTCCAGTCTTCCCTATTTCCTTCTTTCATCACCCTTTGATCTTCCAGTTAAGTAGGACAAGCATTCTTTTTCTCATTTTACAGATCCCATGCGGTAAAATGGTTGTAGGCACTTCCTGAGTGATATCCATCTCCCAAAAGACGGTCTATGGCCATTATGTTGTCACCTTGGTAGAAATTTGAGGATGTGAGTGGATTAGATGTCTGGGGGCTGTGATTGGCAACTATCTTAAGTCTTGATAAAGCACCAATGACATTTTTAAATCAATGATTATATAACTTATTATGTTCTTCTTTGGGGGAGTACAGTTTATTGTAATGCAAAAGGTACTAGGCAGAATGAGAAGATCTGATTTTTTAATAGTAGCAATATTAGCTAATATAATAGCTTCATTTAGTAAGTGTATATGCCAGACACTGTACTAAACTCCTTACATGTATTATTTCCTTTAATTTCCATCACAACTGTATTAGGTCAACACTATTTTCTGATAAGTGATGTAACTGAGGTTTAGAGAGCTTAAATAATTTGACTAAGGGTTTTAGTTTAGGCTCTGTATCATTCGAACGATTTATAAGCTCTTTGAGTCTCTTCTTCATCTATAAAATAAGACTACTAAGATGATTTGAAAAAAAATGAAGATATAGTTTATGCATTCATGCAAGAGGGTCTATTACACTATGTCAGGGGTTGCTGAACTTTTTCTGTAAAGGACCAGATGAAATATTTTTGGCTTGGTAGGCCATATTGTCTGTCAAAATTACTCTACTCTATTGTTGTAGAGCAAAAGCAGTATTAGACAGTATATACATGGATGAGCATGCTGTGTTCTAGTCAAACTGTATTATGGACACTGACATGTAAATTTCATATGTCACTAAAATGTTGTTTTTTGATGTTTTTTTCCCCAACTATTTAAAATGTAAAAATCATTCTTAGCTTGCAAGCTGTACAAAAACAGGCCGGGAGATGGTTTTGGTCCACAGTCTGTAATTTGAGGACCCTTGCTTTATATGAAGATATCACAGATATCGATGTGTACAGATTGTCTTAGAAAACGCTTGTATCTATAAAAGACATGATTGACACATTATTTCTAAATGATCAGAAAGGAAATATTTTTCAAGTAGAAGAAATTGTTTCATCTATTTTCACCAATAATCACTGATTTTGCAGTGCCTTATACTTTTAGTGTGTGCTGTATAGAACACCTTGCTGGAACTTATAAGAATCTATATATCTGGTTACTGGATGGTGGGGGAGGGAATTCATTAGAGGCAAAGACCAAACTTATCCCAAAGGCAAACTCCAGGAAAGAAACTTCTAGGTAAAGCATTGTTGATAGATGCAGAAATAGTTGGCTTTTGGGATGCCAGGAGCACTCAGCAAGTTGAGCGCTTGCCTTGCAAGGTCCAGGGATGGAATCCAGCCCCAGCCTGTGCAAACCTGTATGCTGAACTGCGATGCAACTGGTAACTGCCAAATGACTCAGAAGCAAAGGTTCTCACCTCCATTCAGGAGACCCCTGTTCAGCTCCTGCCCGCTGCTGCCCCACATTCTCCTGTGTGGAATGCAACTATGTCACAACTAAGGATGTACAATCATGGAGACTGTTCTGGGCCCTCCCCATATCTCTCTCTCTCTCTCTCTCTCTCTCTCTCTCTCTCCCTCCCTCTTTCTCTCAAACAATACAATAAAAATATCTTTTAAAAAAAAAAGTCTCCATTTTGTTCCAGGCTTGGACGTGCTGAGGAGATTCTCCTTCCTGCACCCCTCCTATAAGACTAGGAGTCAGGTTCTATGGGGAAAACCATCTTCCTCACTATATATTCTCCACAATTTCTAAATCCATTTCAAGATACGCATTCTTATACGTATAGGTTAGGCTGGAGCCTGTATGTCTGAGCAGTTACGTCATCTTTCTGAGCTTCGGTTTCCTTGTCGATAAAATGTGTATAATAGTAACTTTCTGAAATGACTTTATAAAGGATTAAATAAGTGAATGTTGATATATAAAAATACTTAGCACAGTGCCAGCCAGGATCATCATACAGGTTTCCAATTATGACTGGTATCTTGCCAAACTTGTTTTATTGTCAGTCTAATTAATGGGACAGGGGATCCAAGATGGCGGCATGAGAGGAGAACGCCGATAACTGCCTGGGAAGGGCCTTGTGAACAGAGGGGAATCCACAGGGGAAACCCTGAGAAGAAACCTCAACTAAGAGAACCACACAACGCAGAACGAAACACAAAGGTTAGAGAAATAAGGGGAGAGCGGGTGAGGAAAAAGGAAGCAGCGGTTCAGGGACAGAGACCCGGAGCACGGCCCGGGGCTGGCAAAAACAAAGGGGGATTGTTTTGGGGGACTACGGTCAAAGTGGAGCTGGATCGAGGGTGGGCTGGAAGCTGAGACCTAGGGAGCGTGGAAGCCCCATAAGACTGTGAACAATTTAACATCCGAACTCAAGGGACAGCACACAGTGCCCTAATCAGATCACAGAGCCTAAAGTGGAACAGGGACTGTGGAGCAGGGCGGCTGCACTTCCCGGCGGGCGGGGTGAGAGCAGGGCACCAGCCCACAGCAGCTCAGCACCCCTGATTTACGGAGGAGACTGACTGTGAGGGAGCGCCTTCTGAGGACAGG
>PVKE010018879.1:0-29068 GCA_004027555.1 Craseonycteris thonglongyai
ACGGCTCAGCGGGTTGAGCGCTCGCTTTGAAGCCCCGAGGACCGAGGATCGAATCCCGGCTCCGGCCCAGGCGGACCCACATGCTGAACTGGGGAGTTCCCACAGTTCGGTTCTCTAGCTGTCTCTGTCTCTATCTCTCTTTCTCTCTGTCAAAAGTAAAATAAAAATAAATATGCACTGAAGATAAAATAATTACTCTCTATAAATATAAAAAAAAAAGATATAAAAAAAAAGATGCACCAAGTTATCTGAAGATCAGTAGTATTTTATATTTTGCAATCAGCAATTCTAATCATAACATGAGTGATGAAATAATAGTTAACTTGGACCCTTAAAGTAGGTTAAATTCATGGACAGTTTAACAATTCTAACCAAAACACCAATAAGTTTTCTTTGGAACTTGAAAAAATGATTATAAAATCTCTGTTACAAAAATAGTTTAAAATAATTTTAACCTTTTTAATTTTGGAAAAAAATTAATAAAGGATGAGGGATTCTCTTACCATACATTATGATATATTATAAAGTTTTAATTCTTAAAAAGTCAGTAGTGACACAAAAATAGATCAGAGGAACTGAATGGAGACCCCAGAAACAGCCCAAAATCTACATAAAAAATTTAAATAATAAAGGGACTATCTCAGTTTAGTAGGGAGGGTAGGATTAGTCCATAAATACTGCTAGAACCACTGGGGAAACTCAATTCAAATCATCCACCATAATAAAAGGTAGATAGAATAAGCTGAGTATTAAAAAAAAACACAACTAATCTATAACAAAATTCAGTAGAAATACAAAGTGGTATTTCATGGATCTTTAGGTAAGCCAGGACTTTCTAAGATTCAAAGCAATAAAATAAATTAAAAAGAAAATGCAAGGAAATTTGACTATATAAAATTTTAAAACTCCATAAAAATTATGTAAAAGACCTTTGAACTAGGAAACATTTACAACAAATATGAGAGACAGAGGGTTACGATATTACCAAACAATTTAGAAAAATCTAAGACTACACAGGTAAAAATGCTATGAACATTATAGAAAATTCACTCACACAACTTGCTAAAAAACTTCAATTTCACTAGTAAACAAAGAATTGCAATTTAAAATATGATGGCATTTTTTTCTTTATGTATTAAATTCATATATATTTTTAAGTGTAATGCTCAGTTCTGGTAAGTTTTCATAGAGATAAGCATTCTTACACACTGTTAGTGGGAGTAAAACTGTTGTAGCATAGCATGTTTAAAAACTCTGAAGGCAGATACAGATAGTCTTTACTATGTGCCTTCCTTTTTCACCCAGTAATTTAACTTACTGAAATCCATCCCAAGAAAGTGATCTGACATACACATGAAAGCTTTTTGCATGAGTATATTCATTCATTGCTCTAATCTTTACAGGAAAAACCAAAACAAACCAGACCAATTAGGAAGAAAACTTGCTGCTGAAAGAAGAAATGATAAAATAAGTTATGGACACCCACAAAATAAGTTATTATGTTACCTCTAAAACAGATGTTCATTGAGTTTGTGTAATGTTAAGTGAAGATATCATCTTAGAGATTTTATATATAAAACATACTTCAACTCTATGTTAAACTCACTTAAACTTACTGTCAAAGTCAAGACTGACAGGAAACCGTAAATTGTTAAAAGTAGTTATTTTTGGTTAGTAGAATTACAAATAGAGAATTTATTCTCTCTTCTTTTGATTATTTACAATTAATAGATTTATTAATAACTAAAACAAGTTCTATAGACAGAACACAGACCCACATTCCAATTATTACTTTGCAACATAAGAAAAATGGAATTGAATCTTCAGACTCAGTCATCTTTTCTTTCCATCCTTCTCTTCCTTCTTAATGTCTATGAAGCCCACACGTGGCCTTAAACAAAAAATAAAAGGCTCACTCGTCACAAGCCTGATTTTTCTCTTTTATCCTAGCAGCCAAATGAGAAGACTTCCTCTAAACAAGAGATCTAAGGTATCATGCAGAAGAAAAATAGACAAATGCTTGACAAAGGCTGTCTCTGCTGGGGACAGCTCCTGGAATGACCAGTGGTTTTGTGATAAAAGGTCCAGTCTCCACAGCTGTCTTCCCAATAAGCCAGAAGCGCATTTACTGTTGCCTGGTGGGTAACGATCGGCAAAACTTATGACAAAAATACAGCACGGATTTCCTCTAAATGTTAGCAGCCCATTTCACTCTGGGAGGTAAAATTACTGGAACTGATAAGCCAATATTGAGGGACCAAAAAAAGCTCCTTAAATATTCTGAAGACCAATTTGAGCCATCAGACCTACATCTGAATAAACGGGAAGATGACAATCGGAAAATTATAACAAGAATGAATTGATTTTGTACCTCTTCTCCAGTTTCATTATGATCTCTGACAGAAGAATGGATTCATTTTATATCATTTTCTCCTAAGCCTTACAAACTATTTTCTTTCAGGTCCTAAAATAAGAACAGAAAGCTCACATGGCCCTGCCTACTCCAACCCAGCAGAGACTATGAACGATTTGGGAGTTGTTTAAACTTGTTCCTTCTCTCCAAACAACCTGGCTGTTCAGCAGCTGTTCATTTCAAGGCACAGAAAGACACAGATGGAAATGACTACCTTAAAGAAAACTTGGGGCTGTGGGTCCAGGAGGGTGGGTGTGGAAACAGTGTATGATGAATGTCATGGGGGAGGGAAGGGCAACTGAGCTGTCTTCTAGAATTTCTTTTTAATGTAAAAGAATAAGTGCAAATAAAATCCTATTTGGTTTTAGGAGATACACACAGGATCATGATATCTACAACTTACTATTAAATGCTTCAATGACAACAACATTAAATAAAAAATTATATATAGATGCACTCATATATATATAGAGAGAGGGGGGGTAACGTAGCAAAATGTTAAGAATTGGAAAAATAGAAGTTTGTATGGAGTAATATACTTTCTAGCAACTTATCTTGAGATTTGAATCATTTTGAAAAGGTTTCTAAAATAAATTAAATTTCATAAAAGTTTGTTTACATTCCACATATAAGTGAAATGGTATGGTATTTGTCTTTCTCGGTCTGACTTATTTCACTTAGCATAATGCCCTCTAGATCCATCTGTGTTGTTGAAAATAAGATTTCCTTCTTTTTTATGGCCAAGTAATATTTTATTGTGTTTATGTACTGCATTTTCTCTACCCAACTGTTTACTGACGGGCACTTGGGTTGCTTCCATATCTTGACTATTATACATAGTGCTGCAGTGAACATAGGCATGCATGTATCTTTTTGAATTCATGTTCTAGATTTCTTCTATATGGAATCTAAAGAACAGAATAAACAAACTAAACAGAAACAGACTCATAGAAACAGGGAAGAAACTAATGGTTGCCTGAGGGGAAGGGGGTTGGGGAGCGAGGAGAAGGGATTAGGAAATAAAAATTGGTAGTTACAACTAGTCAAAGGGGATGTAAAGTACAGCATAGAGAATATAGTCAATAATGTTGCAGCAACTATGTGTAGTGCCAGATGGGTACTAGACTAATCATAAATTATATAAATGTCTAATTACTATGCTGTACACCTGAAACTAATATAAAAAATGTTGAATGTCACTGTAACTGAAAAAAAAATTAATTAGAAAAAGATTTGTTCTGTAACTTCTTTTAACAGTTCTGTTTCCATGATCGGATATTCTATGCTCTATATTTTTACCAGTTTAGATAACCCTTATTTCTTGGACACCTTCTCTGCTTTCCTACCTCCTTGTCTTGCATATGCTATTCCTTCCACCAAAGACGTTCTTCTCATGCTACTATTCACTGATCTTTCAAAGATTCTTTTCAAATGCTTCTCCTTGAAGCATTCTCTGATCTCTGCCTCACCATCCCCCATCTTTGATTTCTTGCCTTTGAATCTCTCTAAAGACCCAGTTGATTATAATAGTCACCCTAGCTGTGAGATCTCAGACCATCCACTCATTCTTCCATCTAGTCACTCATTATTCCTTACTATTGTTGCTTGTTTACTTATGTCTCTCCCTTTCTGGACAATAGGCTCCCTGAAGGCAGGGACCATGTCTATCTCATTGATCAATATACCAAATGCCTGGAACAGTGCTTGGCATAGAAATACTCACAAAATATCTGTTGATTACATGAACTACTTATGTACTACTTAAGTACATAAGTTATTTTTCTACTGTTAGATTTTAAATCTTCTTACAGTCAGTGAATCCTACTCATGTCCATATCCATGCACAAAGTAGATGCTCCGTGAGTATCTGTTGAATTGACTATTTTAAAAAAGAGCAGAGAAATGTGAGGAGTTTTTCACTTTCACCAAAGGACTAGACTTGTTTATTTATCTAGTCACTAGTCCAAGAGTTTAGCCCTAGCCAACCAAGGGGCACAAGAGGAAAGCAAAATTCGTGGGTGGGACCATCTGCAGAAGGCACTGGGATAATGAGCTTCAGATCTCTCTGGTCAGTAAGCAAGTCTTATAGCCAGGAGGAGCTACCTGAGGGTTAATGACCAGGTGAGGGTGAGCATTGCATTATATTGCCATCAAACACTGATTTGGGAAGGTGAGGGGGAAGAAATAGATTTCCTGTATCTGCCAGTACCCTTTATAGCTAATCAGGAAACAAGCTCACAATGTTAATTCCAAAAGGGGCCTAATTGCCACCACTTTGGTAATTACAATGTGGCCAAATCCCCCCTGTCTGTGCTCCTGAGTGAAAGTATTGTGGGTGCTTTATTATAAAATCAGTACCTTCACCAGAGCCCTTTTATTTGGGGGTAGCAAGTACTCTTTGCCATGGGTTCATACATAGGGAAAAAACTATCCACACAGGTCACATTAAAAGGAAACTTAAGTTTTTTAAGTTTAAGTTTTATTTTTTGGCAGTTGGAAAACTGTTTCCAAATATTGCTGGAACATGACATAGAGAGATTTTGTGTTGGTAGAAAATACACATATTTAGAATTTTCTCTTCCTATCACAAACTACAAAATTCCCTCCTTTTAGTGTCTATCTGTTTCCAGAAAAGGTAGTTTCACGTGCATTTAAGGCAGGGTGTCCAAACTTTTGGCTTCCTGGGTCACACTGCAAGAAGAAGAATCGTCTTGGGTCACACATAAAATATACTAACACTAATGACAGTTGGTAAGCTACAAAAAAAATCACAAAATAATCTCATAATTATTTAAGAAAATTTACAAATTTGTGTTGGGCTGCTTTCCAAGCTGTGCTGGGCCACATGCAGCCCATGGGCCACAGGTTCGACAAGCTTGATTTAAGGAATGGTGAGGCTTTGAGAAGTAGGAGACGATCCTTGATCATGTTCTATAAATTGCCACCATATCTGGAACCTGTTATGCCTCCAGCAATATCAAGGAATAATAACTCAAAGAAATTCACTTATCCTCCAAATCCCATTTAGGTACAGAAGCCTTTATCTCATCTCTAAGGACAATGTACACAGAAAGCTTGGTTCCAGAAAGGGAAGGATAGTGACTTTTCTCTACAGTTTTACTGAAAAAATAAAAAAAGAAAAGAAAAAGAAAGAAAGAAAAGAAGGAGGTTCAAGCATGGGGAAGCTACCTGGTATAGTGGCTGGAACACTGCATTCAGACAGAGGCTCTGGTTCTAGTCCTGCCTTGGAGTTCACTATCCATGAGAACTTGAGGAAGACATTGAGTCTTCCTGGGTTTCAGTTTTATCACCTTTAAAATGGAAATATCATAAATATTTACTTCATCCACTTCAAGTTTAGTATTTGGTTTGTTTTTAAGTTAGAGAGTAGTTGGCCAAAAAGCAAAAGATATGGAGAAATGAATAAGAAATATTGTAATAACTATTATATATATGGCGTCAGATGGATACTACATTATCAGGGTGATAGATGGGAGGGGTTTTCAAATTGTTAGTTACAATATAGTTATGGGGATGTCAAGTAAAACATAGGAAGTATAGTCAATAATATGGTAGTAACTATGAGTATTCACAGTGCCAGGTGGATACTAGTCAGGGAGATCACTTCTTAAATTATATAAATGTCTCACTACTATGCTGTACACCTGAAATTAATACAAAATAATACTGAATGTCAAAATAAACAAATAATTTTGTAAATGAAGAAACAAACTTTAAGCTCTGATATGTGGTGACAGGGCAGAACCTTGCAGCTGGGAATGTCCATGCTGTTGATTCCCATATACACTTGACTCTCTCTCTCTCTCTCTCTCCTTTTCTCTCTCTCCCCACATCTAGATTTAGGTGGGGTAGAGCAACCGAAAAGCACATGCAGCCTTCTCCTTCCCCAGAGAGAGACAGATACAGAACTAGCAGACCCCTCCCCTAACCAGTTGATGACAGAAAAAGAAAACTCTATATAATAACTAGTGGATGGTGTGAGAAACGTCTCCCATCAAGCGTAAGAAAAAAAAGCAACAAACATGGGAAACAATAACCCATTTGCTTTCCTAATTTGTAGTTTCCCTTCATTGCACCTAATATGAAAAACACATTTAAAAAAAGGTTTTTTTTAAAGATAGGCAGAGAGAAGGGGGAGGGCCCAGAGCAGTCTCCATAGTTGTATGTCATTAGTTTTCAACATAGTTTCATTCCACACAGGTGGGCGCGGGGCCACGCAGGGTGGGATCCAGCTGGAAACCTCCCGCATGGGAAGCTCACCCCAGGCAGGAGCTGAACCAGGGGCCTCCCACATGGGAAGCTCCCCCCAGTGGGAATGGAACGGTGGGCCTCCATGATCATCGGACCCTGGGGCTGCAAGTGCTCAACCCACTGAGCCATCCTGGCATCCCCCGCATAACATTTTTTAAGCTCGTGACTAGTCACCTATCATTTGGTTCTAGAGACTGTATTTGTTTGTTTGTTTCCTTGCTTATTTATCTGTTTGTTTTCTTTTTAAAGAGTATTCTAGTCGCTACCTGTACTGAACAACACTTCAGTTTTCTCATTTACTTTTTTTTTGTTAAATTTATTGGGGTGACATTGGTTGATAACAATTACATTGTTTCCAGGTGTACAATTCTACATTACATTGTCTATACATCACATTATGTGCTCTCCACCCAGAATCAGCTCACTTTCCATCACCATATGTTTGATTCCCTCTCCCTACTCCCCCCAACCCATCTCTCCCACTCACCTCCCCTCTTACCCTCAGGTAACCACTAAACTATTGACTGTGTCCATGAGTCTTTGTTTCTTTGTTTCTTTCTATTTTATATTCCACCTCATTTACTTTTAATGACTGTGAACTTGGCACCAAAACATGTAAGTTTCGCCTGCATCATGTTGTGTGTGTTGCTGCTACCTTCAGCCTTCAAGGATCAAAGAACCACACAGTCACTTAAATAAAAATTTGCTCCTATTTCTTTTTTTTTTTCCTCTTTTCTTCTCTTAACTTCTTGGTTTTCTGTTTTCCTTCCCTCTGCCTGCCATTTTTCCCCTGCAGGAGGAAAGAAATACATCTCTCCATTCTTTGGGTGTACACAGACCATTAACATAAGAGTCTCTAGAAATCGTCTAGTAATCCATCATTTCATATGAGGAAATCAAGGTGGAGAAATCACAGGCCAGAATCACAGTCGTTTATTGAGTCAGCTGTGGGATCCTGGTCACTTCACTCCTATGTCCATAGTCTTTCTACAACAGCACTGCAATGCAGTTGCAGGGCAGATCAGTCTGGGAGGTGATCAAGTTATTAACTTCTTAACTCTGAGGTCCAGAAGGGCAAAAGTAACGATAATAATGATAATCATAATAATAGATTCTAAATCAAAATGTACCTTTGGTTCTGAAAGGTTAAGAATACTACCAAGAAAATGGTTCTTCTTTAAATGTTTACTTGGTTTAAATGTCAAAACAAAACAAAATAAAATCTCCCAAACTTAATTAAGATCAAATGTTTTGTTCAGTCACATAAGAAACCCACACATATCTCCCCAAATAGTCACCCACTTAGCTCAGTCAAGTATAGAGGCTGAATAGAGAAAAAAGCTTAGAAGTTGGTTGTGGGTAACTCCATGGTCTTGCTTCCAGAAAAGGGGAGGGCAGGGGGAAGGGAAGAAGGAAGAGGGGAGACTGGAAAAAGAGAAGTTAAGAGAGAAGAGAAAAGAAAGAGGAGAGAGGGAGGAAACCCTCTATAGCCAATTCTGTATTCAGGGGCTAATTATCAAGTTGGTAGATTGTTCAGAACCTTTGCTTTTGTTTTTGCTTTTCCCATCTCCCTCTGCCAGTGTGATTTTTGGATCATTATTCTGTTCCCTGTACCTACCTACACTGGAAAGGAGAAAAGAATCAGAACACTGAAACGAATTTGTTTCCTTAGCAGCTTTGGTTTATAACAACATGACAAAGAAGGAGGAGGTTGAAAACCAAAAGAGAAGTGCCAGGCCCATTTTTAGACAGTTCTCGCCATTTCCTCTTCACTGACTCCCAAACCATGCATTTTGGCTTCAGTCCAGTTTCTGCGTTTCCCCTTGAATGTGCAAATAACCTAAATGGGGTTTTTAAAAATACAAGAGAACTTGTAAAAATAGTCAAGAGGTAGTCAAAGAAATTCTTTCTTAATTATCTAAAAGCCTTGAACTGTAATGCAAGTGAGGAATTGCTTTTATTAAATGCCAAATCTTTTTTTAAAGCAATCTCTGAGAGATGCAGTACTCACTCTCAATGATCTATGTCCATGCCAGCAAAATAAAGTGGTAATTTGGGCAACTGTCCACATAATTCAGACCAAAGGAATCTGCCATTGCCATGACTCCATTAACATGAGGCTCTGAACAGCTTAGCTCATTAGGCAGCTGACGTGGGCAGAGAAAGGGCCAGAAGCGATGGAGCTCCCATAAGCTATTATGGAAAAGCTGAATATAGTCAAGCAAACCCTCATTTGCTTGAATTCAACTGGATGTTTAATAATAATTAAAAGATCAGTAACTGATTATTAACTTCTTTAAAACAATAATTGGTTGTTTGCACAAGTCCACTACCCCACTGTCATGTTTGGTGGATTTTTCATAGTCATGATGTGAAAAATTAAATAGAGAATTTTAACTGTCTCTGGCTCTGTTTAGAGAGAAAAATAACACTGGCTGTCAGGATGCTGGTCTTCGCCTTCTTAATCATGAATTCAGATTGCTGCATGTTTGATGAGAGCCATCCTACTAAAAGAAATAAATGATATGCACCAGGGTTGACTCATTCATGGAGAATAAACATTGTCTCAGGTTGTCTACATAGTGAAATGGAGATTCCAGACAGTTATGCACACAGATAATAGGATCCTAAGCTTGGCCGTCGAGGGGGTGGGGCAGGTATGGGGGTCCAAACCTTCTGTGCCTCAGTAAATCACACAACTCTCCATGTACCCTGTGCATCCATACGGGCTCAGCCTCGATGTCCCTTAAAGGTGCATTTTCAGGAAACAAACAACTTAGACTTAGGAGAAATTAACCTTCCCCAAGCAACAGCAACAGCAGATAAGTAAGCTGGGAGACATAATATATGTATGCTTAGTATTAGAAGCTGAGTAAGAAACAACACGTCAATTGTTTTTCAGGACAATTAGGCAATACTCAGAGGCAAACCAGAAAAACTAAATCTCTTTTTTTCCTCATTACTGCATTGCACATTTAAAAGACTGCCTATCTGTGAAGCCAGCAGGAAGAACATTCTCAGAACAGCAATCTCATCTTCCAAGAGCGACTGTATTTACAAATTTCCAAGTGAACAATAAAGGCGCCTGCCGGCTGCCCCAGGACCCACAGACAGATGAGTGGGGGTCACAGGTGGGGTACAAGGCCGGGCATCTGGCACTGTGTCCCCTTAGAGGCCATTTCATCCCATTTGGAACTGATGAGATATCTGAGACCTAGAGTGGGCCTGGCACAGGGTATAAATTGGTCCCGGAGGCCCTACATTCACACAGGATTCTTTAGCTCACAAAGAACTTCCATACCCTCACCTCTGGCGCAGTTTATGAGCCGGACCATGTGAAGTAAGAAAGGCCAGGACAACTATCTGCGTTCCGCCAACAAGGCAGCACAAGTCAGACAGGTTATGGAGCTGGTAATAAGTTCCTTACCTGAAGGTGGGGCCCGTGGCTCCCGCCGTACCTCGGCTGCTTTCCGTTTCTAGAGAAAGGCTAGCATAAGGTTGGGGGTGTTCGCCAAGGTCTAGGGTGCCAGCCCATTAGTCCCACCTCTGACTTTCCAGATATGCCCACTGTCTCTGTTTCTTAGATCCATCATCTGCAATATGAGGCAGGGAGAACACCCAATACCCAACCTCACAGAGTGACCGAGTGGGGAGCAGCTGAGAGAACAGACAAGGAGGCCTCACCCACATCCACACCTACAAATCAGGATCCCTATATGAATAGGCATTAGGCCCGGAAGCATTTTGTTTTCCATTACCACCCCTTCCAGCCATTGTCTGTGTGTATCAGGCTTCTGGTTTCTCCTACCCCTCCGTGCCTGTCTCATTGCCTCCTGTTTCACTCCTTATCTGAACACCTTCTTCACAGTGCTGGGTTAGGTAGACGAAGATACCAGCAGAGACATCCACAGCCCAGTCTACAAGGAGTTCAGCTTATTCTGCAAGGGATGTACATGGGAAAGAGGAGGTAAAACGAGGGGTCCTGTGTGTGCCTGTGCATGTATCCACACACACACATGCACAATACGTGCCCACTACAACAACATGGGCAAACTAAAGATGACTCTATACAACCTCAGGCCTCTATAGATGAATAACTTCCAGCTTTCAAATATGTAGACGTTTCATTGAAAATCTCCATGCATTGTTATACTTTCCCACTGGCTTCCCCCTATACTACCCCACAGAAAGGTCTGAATGCTTCAGGGCGGCGTTTAAAAAGAAAGACAAGGGTCACAGACAGTTGAGTGAAAAGACCTAAAGCACGCTGTGTGCAGGTGTGTGTGTGGATTGGTGGCGGTTGGGGGATGGGTGTGGAATGGTGAAAGCCTGACACTAGCTTCTTAATAGCATTTGAGGAAGACTAGCAGTGTTACATATTGAAAGAAAAAAGGTCCGTGGGGTAGAGGAAGAGAAAAGAAATCATTTAGAAAAGAGGCGATGAGACAGAAAGCCAAGGATGCCTCAGCAAAATGGCAGGAGAGTTGCAGACTGCACTGTTGAAGAATTGCAATTCAGGGAGAAGGAGCTGCAAGTCCATGTGGACAAGCACATACCTTGCTGAAGATTGCAGAGGGCTGGCTGGCAAATTTGGGTGGGACTGAGGGCTGGCTCAGGCCATCCTTGAAGCCATGTGCTCTCCCGGCAAGCTGTTCTATCTGAGCAATGTGGGTATTTCCAGATGAACTCTGCAACTGGGAGACAGGCGAGAACCTAAAACTTCCCAGGGGGGTGCTGAGGAACTGGTGGCAGTGCTGAGAGGAGGGCAGGTGGGCACATGACTGATTCACAACAGCTCTCCCCACCTCACAGGAAGCATCCAGGCCTGGGCAGGGGACAGTTTCAGGGTGGCTAATAGATAGGAAGCAGAAAGGGGGAGTCACAGAGGAGTGTCTTGAACTAGATAGTGGTAAGAAGAATGGCACGGGTCTTGGAGGAAAAGATCACTGGTCTTTGTTAGACAATTCTCAGGAACACACACAGAACACACACACGCACACATTCTTCAATTAAGACTCTCAGACAACCCAAACACCTAAAGTACTTTCAAACTTCACTCGGGAGCAATCCTCAGCAAGGATTACAATCTGTACAGATTGAAAATGACAGTTAAAATGTTAATTTTTTTAAACCTACCAATAGTACTTTGAGTCTTTATAGTGAGGTGGCAGGTGCTCCAAAGAGCTCATCTTTCTTATCTCTCCCTTGACAACCTAGAAATATCAGTCACGCTCGTCCCTGTGGCTACCACAGTGATATAATAAGAAACAAGGGAGGAGATGAATTTCTCCCTGGACTCTCATCTAGGAAAGCCAAGGGAGGCTGAATGAAAAACAATGGAAGATAACCAGAGCAGTGTGAGTCTAGTGTTATCGATTTTGCATCTGTCTCAAAACATTACTCATTGGAATGGTGGCAGCCCTAAGGAAGGGGGCAAGGAGGCTTCCTGCTGCTAGGAAGGACTCTGTGCTCATGGGCCCAACGCAAGCCCAGACAGGTGGGCAGAGGGGGTCTCAGACTCCTTCCATGGCCTGCTGCCAGGCTCCTGCAATTTGCTGAGTTTAAGTGCCAATGGTTGTTAATTAACACTTGAAAGATTTTTAAAGATGCAAAGTGCTGGGTGGGCAGTTCAAATAACTATCAGCTTAATACAGGCCAGTAAGTAGGCAGTAGAAGTGAAGGTAGAAACGGAAATGGTTAATTAGCTGATCATTAGAGATAACAGTGAAAGTAATAAAAATTTAGAGTTGAAGGGAATTAAAGATTTCTAATACAGTTTTCCTAAAAGTATAGAATTGATACCATTGTTAATACGACAAATGATTTTAGATGATCCAGAAAATGCTGTAAGGACACAAGGATGGGTGATTAAATAACGTTGAGTCACATTGTGAGAAAGTTATTCCTGGTTCAATTCCCTTCTATCCTTTCCGAGTACCTCAATTGGGTGCTACAATGTCTTGAAAACTTCTGTAACATTTGCCATCTCCTTTTTCAACAAAAAGAAAGCCAGTTTCAGGTATAGAGACTGTTTTGACCTAAGCATCTAGGAAGAATTTACTTTCATTGTTTTCTTTTCATTTTATTTATTCTTTAACATGTTTCTTTCTTTTCTTTTCTTTTCTTTTTTTTTTTAAGATTTATTCTATTGTTTTGAGGAAAAGTGAGAGAGACGAAAAGAGAAGGGAGAGGGCCCAGAGCAGTTTCCATAGTTGTACATCATTAGTTGTGACATGGTTTCATTCCACACAGATGGATGTGGGGCCATGCAAGGCAGAACCGAACTGGGGACCTCCTGCATGGAAAGGGAGAACCTTCACCACCATCCTAGTTGTGCCGCAGTTCAGCATGTGGGTTTGCATGGGCTGGGACGGGATTCGATCCCTAGACCTCATAGTTGCAATGCAAGTGCTCAACCTGTTCAGCTATCCTGGCATTTCCCCGCCCCCCTTTAAAAAAAAAAAAAAAAAAGATTTATTGTTTTGAGAAAAGGTGAGAGAAAGAGAAAGTATTTCTTCACATATTTTCTATATCCAATTACTATAACAATATAAGGTTTCTTCTTTTAAAATATTCGTCCACTGGAAAAATACCAAGTACACTTTACACAAATAGGACGCAGATGATGAAGTTGGCACAAATGGACTAGAGTTTGGGGAATAAAAGTATTGGGCCCAGAGCAGGAAAGGACTCGCTCACAGCAGCACATTTGGTGGGTGTCTTCCACTGCTGCTGTTAGAACACTATGGAGGAGGAGTGGCGGTGAAAGTCAGCTTCTCCCCCAAAGCATGTGGAGCTCAGAGAAGCCATATACTGGTAACTTCTCTAAAGTTGGGTCCCAAGACCTTTAGCAGGAATTGGGCCCTCCTTCTCAGGAAACCTACAACCAAGAATCAACCAACCCCCACTAAGGTATGTCACATGGCAATGACAATTAGTCACTTGCCTCATTTTCCACCCCCATCAATTTCCTATATCCCTGGGAGATAACAGTTGAACTCAAGCCAGGATACCTATCAGATGGAAAAACAGACCTGTCATGCATGACCTTATTCTCACTGGTTCATTCTCCAAACCCCCTATGTCCTGAATCCTCCACCCAGGATGTAGTGGCTACAAAGAATGATAGAAGTACAAGATTCTGGGTCTCCAGAGGGCTAACCACTGCCTTCCCACAAGGCAACCCAGAGTGACCAGAATACAAAGTGGAAAGCCGAAGTCCACCCTCATGCTGCCTGCCATGCATCACATCCACACACAATTGCACCTTGATGGATGTAGTAAACACAACTCTATATGTCTGCCACAGCCCCAGTGACCTTTCAGATCCCTAAGTTAGAGGGACCATTACTCATCTTTATGAACAGCTGCCTATGACAGGTCTGCATGATAAAGCCCAGAGACACTTTGATGAAGTAAATAATTTCGCCCTATACATAATGACCTGCCATTCCCCAATCCTAATGCCTTTCCAGGGATTGCTTTACCAAACCAGTGAAATGATGAGTCCTTTATTGATGACGCTGGGGCAGCATACACTTTATGCAGAAGCTAAACTGCATCCAAGAGCATATGAGTTTTAAAGAGGACTATGGATCAGGGACATTTTTGTATATAAATTTCTGCAAGTACAAGGCTATCACACATTTCCATTTTCTAAATAATGGATACTGTTTGTTGGACACCTACAATCTGCAACATGTTGTACTTGGAAATTTCATGCATTATTTTGTTTAATCCTCCAAACAGCCTTGCAAGGTGGCTGTTAGTATCTCCATTATACTGAAAGCCAAAATCAGTTAAGTGTCTTATGAATGTCAATCCATAGTAAGTAGCAGGCAGCAAGCCATTTAAAATTGTTGCTGGAACAAAAGAGGACATAAAAGAAAGAATGACTACATGGCAGAGCAGAGATGTGAAGTATATTTGGTCTGACTCCATCCATACTCATTCTACTCCACCCAGTCACTTCTCTCTCAGGGAGAAAGCTTGGTTTAAGAGCAAGAGGGGTTGCTTCTTCTTGATGTATTTGCCTGGTGCTTTGCGTCCTCCCACCCCCGTATCCTGATATTAGGGGTGCACGACACATGGAAGAGTATGAGACATCCCAATGACACCTACTTCAAATCTTGAGATACGGTCATAATATGGGCTTCATTGGGCTCTTGATATATCTTCTGCTATCCTGTCCTGAATTCAAATTATTACTTCCCAAGGATATACATAAAGGCCAGAAAATTCCAGAGAGTAACTAGTATTGGCTAGCTGATTTATGAAGAGAGCAACAAAGTAGCTGCTGGATATTCTGGCCCCATGAGAAAGGAACAGTCTATCTGTGACCCATTTCTACTGCCTGTGGCTTTGGAATCCTCCCATCATTGATTGGAAGACCTTGACAAGCCTGTGGATTTCCTACTCCTACTTACTCCTTACAACTGAGCTAATAAATACATGTAGATAAAACTTGCAAAGTGCAGTCACACAGCGGGCTATGAACATGGCCGTGTGAGGAGCATGTGGTTCTGCTGTGAGTTAGGGAGACAAAGATGAGTGAGACATAACTGCTGGCCTGGAGAACTTCACAATCTGGTGGGAAAGACAGACTCAGAGTTACAATGCAGACAACCCTTGTAGAGAAAATGCTACACACACACACACACACACACACACACACACACACACCCTCACTAATGAGCTTCACTCTAGGTATTGTACAGAGAATGAAAATGAGGTCAATCTGGTCTTGACTTGGTTGCTAACCTTCCAGGGAACCAGGACTTAATCTGTCACATTGTGAAGAATGATACTCTCTTAAGAGGTACAAGTAAACTTCACAGGGTATCAGATTGGAAGACATTACTTTCAATCAGGAAAAACTTCACTGACAACGTGAGGAAGGGCTGGTGAGCAACCCAGGAAGTGCGGCTAGTTCTGAGCATAGCGTGTTCATACCTCCCTCCAGCCAATGTTCGCTGAGCCTCTGCTAGGGATCCACACTGTGCCAGACATCACAGAAGATACGAAGATGTCTCTTTCGGGCTCCCTCCACCTTCTGGTCAGTGTGCTGTTTCTTATAGTTAGGTGAAGGTGCCAATTATCACTTTTAGTCTGTCCAGCAAGCTCCAAAGAAGGGCACAGCAGAGGTGTCACAAACCAGACTCAGTGGCACTAAGATCAAAAGTATCAGAGAAATTAAGAAGTGGCTGGAGGAGCAGGGAAACAGACGAAGGAAATACCCTATTGGGGGCTCAAGGTTGAATACACATTCTTGTTACACCAACAGCACAGAGATAATGTCTCCCTCAAAACCTCCTACTGAATCCATTGTTTAGATGAAGAAAGAAGCATAAAAATAACTTCTAGGGACATGGGCATATTTTTCCTCAACAACTGGGAGCCGTCTGCCCCTATGTAAATAATGCTCTGTGGCAGTGAGACCACCTTGTTACCTAAACTCGATGCTGCTGCACTCTACAGCACACCCTCACAGCATCCACACTTGCCCGCTCTGAGTCTCTCATCTAAACTCTTTAAGCACGTTCCCTTGTGGAAGCCTTTAATCCATAATTATGTGGCAAATAGTTGTTATTCTGCCAGTCTCGTAAGCAGCTTCCTGGGAAAGCTTCTTCTATAATTCATATCCAGAACTAATAGAACTTTAGTGAATTCAATTCTATTAAATCTGTGGCTGTCATGGCTGAAAGAAACTTAAGGAGAAAAAGAAAGGATAAGTTAATGTTTCCATAACGTTAGAGAGGCTGTCTCTTTAAGCCTCTCTCCACAAGTCGGGGGCTGCACTTCTCCCACAGTGCTGCAAGGGACGAGCACACGGGCCGCCAGCCTCCTTGGGACAGACAGCACAGCCCTGAGGTTATGAGAAAAGAAGAGAAGTCCCTGGCCACTTCCGTATGTCAGGTGTGGCCCCGAGCACTCTCTCTCAAAATGTCAACGACAACCCGAGGAGGTAGGTATACTACTGTCATCCCATTTTACCCATGAGGTCCGGAGGCCTAGCGAAGTGAAGTGACTTGCCCATGTCACACTCCACTCACTGTGAGTGGCAGAGCTGTGATGCCACCCTTGGTAGTCAGTAGTGTTCTGCCAGTGCCCTTGGGAAGACAGATCAGGCCCCTTCTCCAACCCTGCACCCCACCTCTGCTCAGCAGTTAAGAGTCAGACCTACCTGACCCCTGGTCCTGGGTCTGCCTTACTAGCTGCATGAACTTGAACAAGCTATTTAACACTTCTGAGCCTCAGATTCCTCCACTGTGAAATGGAACTAATACTTACATCATGGGATTGCTCTGAGAATTACATGCAATCAAATGCACATACCAGAGCCCGGCAGCTAGGAAGCTGTCGATGCAGGGAAATGTTAGTGGCAGCAGTGCTCATGGTTGTGTCTCAGAACCACAGACAGTCAAGTCCTAGAGATCCTCAGATCCACCCCAGGGTGCATGAAAGGATGAAGACAGGAGTAGATCCAGCCTTAGTGTAACATCATTTCTGGGGTGCTGCAGGCTATGGATGGAGAACCACAAAAATCTAGACTGTTTTGTGCGTTGGGTCTGGAACCACAGATAGTCCTAGGCTAGCACTCTGCATTGGGGTTAAATCTGACTTCTGCCCCTTACTGATGTGTTTTCTTCTCCGGCAGAGGGGGATAATACAGCCAACTTGCAGAATTGTGAGAATGAGAAGAAAGGTTGTCAAGTATTTAACATAGCACCTGGTATTTCGCCATGCAGTCCCTACTAACCCCTCTTCAGTGCATGCTTTCAACAAATGAGTAGCAAAAAGTTTCTGGCCTCCTGAACACCTTGAAAAGCTTCTCTTCCTCCCAAGGTTGGGTCTTTTGGCATCAGTCATGCGAACGCAGTCACCCCTATTGGGCCTCTCAGACTGGTAGGTCAGGTCGCATCCCACAGTCAGTCTCATTTATCCCACATGGGGCATGTGTGTGTGGGGGTGTGTGTGTGTGTGTATGATTTTATTTTGTTGTCTTTTAAACGGTCCACATGTAAAAACAGGGAGCTTTCATTTATGGTTTCAGATTCCCATAAGGCAAGCCTGCCCTGCCCTCTTCCACTGAAACCCGCTGGTCCCACTTCTCAGACTGGGTGCTGGTCGTTTTTCATTGCATTGCATAGGTCACCTGCACCTATGGGCATTTAAATTCTTGACCCTTTTGGATTTAATTAAAATTTTCTGCTTTTACAGATATTTCAAATTTATTTAAAAACAGAAGGGAGGGAGTAGGGGCTGTTCATTCAAGTCTTTGAGTAACCCCCACTATTCCTGGTCCACCATCTGTCTCAACAGTTCTCTTTGGTGGGACCCAGAGGCCAGGGAGGCACCAGAGGCTGTCAGCCCCGTCTTGGCTGGTACCTTTCCGAGAGAGGAGAGCTTTGCTCTTAAAGCCTTCTGCTCTTGGGCTGTGGGGAGATCTCTCTGGTAAGACTCACAGAGCAACCCACACAGAGTTGCATGGAATCAACTGCTTTAATGAATAACATTAACATGGTGATACCATCATTAATTCATAAAATAAGCATGGAATTAAAGATCAGAAAAACAACATAGGGGTAGGTTGGCCGCCCTCCCACCTCCTGTCTATTCCCCCAACTTTTGCTTCCTGATGTAATCGTGAAACACTTTGTCCTAAGACTGAATCTCTGAATACTCTGCCCCCTGATTTTTTATTGAAACAGCCTGTGGAGTCCACACAAACTTAGTTGCCAGCCTGTCCTCAAAGTGTCATCAAAAATTTGAAAGGAGGCAAATAGCTTGAACCACATTGCACAGAGGAAGAGAGAAACACAGACAGGGAAGTGAAGTGGATTATAGCCACATAGCCATCCATATTCATGTCTGGACAGACCCTACCTCTTCAGGGTCAGAGTCAACCGTGCAAAACTATAATGAATTTCTTCAACAAACACATGTTGTGAGGCTGCTGTGATTACTAGAGACTGAGAACACAAAGAATTCTTAACACACAGTCCAGGCCTTTCAGTGAAGAAAACAAGACAAATCCACATGCAATATTAGGTAACAAATGCATTCATCCAGGCAAATAAGAATAGCAGGGCCGTTTTCAGACAGGCGGTTCCCCTCCGTGCTGGCTGAGTGGCGCTGAGCAATTCTCTTCCACTATCTAAACCTGTCTTCTCTCTAGAGGACATCAAAATAATCCTTGTCTCTTGGAATTGTCCCGTCAGTAAGATAGTAATAGATCTAACGTACTTTGTTAGTAATGACCTCCAAACCCAATATAGCCCGTTGTTACTATTATGGAATACCTACTACAGATGAAACAACATGCTCAGCACATGGAAATGTAACATTAAGGAAGAAAGGCTACTTTGCAAGTGATGACCAATCACATCCTAGTGAAAAGGCGTCATAAGTGAGCAAGCACCAGAAGGAAACATGACAAGAATTGCTCTGAGTTCCAAAGAGAAAGGTTACTCAGCGTGGGAAGGAAAATCCTGCTGCAAGGTCTGTCCCCATGGCTTGAGGCTGGCTCTGCACCAGCGGGTTCTGCAACCTTGAGCCACTTGCTATGCATCTCTGTGCCTCTGACTTCTCATCTGTAAAATGAGGGGGCTGAATTCAATTATCTGCATGGCTCCTCCCAACCTGACAGGCTGTGATCTATGGCCTCTGAGGGACTAGGCCTTGGAAGCTGAATCAGACTTCCATAGAGGAGCGGAGGCGCATGACTGAAGGTGCTGAGGCAGAGCCAGGAATATACAAGCGAGACCGAGTCATAAAAAGGCTGACATTTATTGAGTGACTACTTTGGGCCCCATTTTAAAGTCCTTTATGTGTATAAATTCATTAAATCCTCACAACAACCCTACAAAGTTGAAAAACTATCATCCCTCTTTTACATGAGACAAGACAGAGGCACAGGGAGGGTAAGTAGTAATTTGCCCAGTCACATAGCCAAGTAAGGAACAAGGCCTGAGATTTAAACCCAGGCTGTATGATCCCAGAGCCAATACGGTCAATGGTCAACTACTAGAACAAATTATAGATCACAGGCATGAACATGGTAGAAGGACAAGGTGTGGGATAAGAAAGCAATGTGACTGCAAGATGGCAACTTTTCTAGTGGCCTTTTCTGCTCCTCTGAGCAGTAAGGCTAGGCCATGTCTCCTGCCACTGGTCTACCCAGCCGACCACTGTCCCCAGAGTGGACTGACTGCTAAGCCAGAAAAATTAAAGCCTTTATAATGGAGCGTCAGAAGAGAAAGGGCATTCCAAGGTCATCTGTCCAAATTCCTCTCCACCAACATTTTACTGACTTGAACACAGAGGCCCAAGGAACTTCAGTGACTTTTCCAGGGTTTCACGCACGTATTCATTCGTGTATTCATTCATTCATTCATTCATTCATTCATTCATTCATTCATACTAAGCATCTCCTATGTGCCTTGTACTATGCAAGGCCATGGGCATGTAGGGCTGAGCTAAATACAGATTAAATAAAAGTAATAAAGGGAAAGGAGTCCCTTAATGGAGTATGGGTGCTGGGAGCTGGGACCTGGAAAACTTACCTTAGGCCAGGGGACTAGAGGATGCCTTCTACAGGGGGTTAAGTTTAAGCAGAGCCCTTGCGTGTAGGTTAGATAGTGACAGAGAAGGAAAGGCATGAAGCAAAGCCCAAGTGCCCACGGCCAGTCCTCCCCAGGCTTCATGTTAGAATAGAATGCTAACCACATGTTTCCTCCCAGCATCCAGCATTTCTTCAAAGAGAACCAAGGGCATTACAGACACCCTCTTGGCTCACCAAATTCTGCTGTGTGAGAGGCAGGGAATAAGACTTATTACTGTTCTTATCATCTCCTATTACTGCTTGATTCCATTTTTCCCAGAGTTCTCAATTTGTAAAGCAAACGGGAGTTTGGATGGGACCTGGACTATCCAAACACCTGCATGAACATCACTGCTGTTTTCTCCTCTCCAAGACAGATTCATGCAAATGTGTGTGTTTGAACCAACGTGGTCATTATACCACTTGAGATTTTCCCTTTTCTGTGGCCTATTTTTAGATTCCTTCTCTCATTTTCTGAGCTCTATTAGAATAAGGTTTTCATTTTAATCACGCTCTCTGGGCAGGCCAAATTTAGGCAGAACAAAAACAAAAACTGTTAGGCAAAATGAGGTGTTAGAGGAAGCCCGGCTGGGCACATGTGCGCTGCATCTCCAACATGCGCTAGCCAGGGACAGTGCACAGGTGTTCCAGCCTGGGCCGTGCTGTTCTCCCCACAACGAAGGCAACCCATTAGTGCCCCAAGAATACCCTGTTGCCTACGTAATGCGGCTCTGAGCTGTCTGTCCCCAGTCCCTTCAGCAGCTCGGCAGCAGATAAAGGGTTTGGTAGTGCCTGCCTCAGTGTGGGTCAGCCCCTAACCACGGGGACCCCATCCCACGGCTTCTGCAAAGGGAAATGCATGAGACTGGCCAGGTCCCGGACTGCAGACTTACCCCAGAGCCTTGGTTCTGCACCCTAGCTGCTCATGAATCACCTTGAATGCTTTTTAAAATGCTGCTTCTGCAGGAAGACACCCCAGACCAAGTGAATCAGAACAGCTGAGGTTAGAACATGGGCAGAAGGTTTCTGTATTTTTTTTTCATGTTTGTTTTTGTTTCTTTAACATCTCCATACTCCACTTTGCTCCTACCCCCAAAATTCTAATGTCCAGCCTTGGTGGAGAACAGATGTTCCAGAAGAATGGGGAGAGGGGCGGGGGAGACATCCTGCCATTTGAAGTGTAGTTCCCACCTCTGCCAGGGAGCCTGTTAAAAATGCAGACTCTCAACCCCCAATAGGAATCCACTGAATCAGAATCTCATCTTAACAGGGTGCCCTGGATTCCAGTGGATTCCGCCTCATGTTACACATGGAGAAACACTATCATATTCTCCTGTTTTTTATTCAAGGCTATATGTAAAGCCACTAGGACTTATGTCTAAGAGCCCAGATCTGGCCATCAGATGCTGCCTGGGTCAAAACCACTCTGTTGTTTATTTGACATTGGGTATGTTATACAACACCCTTGTGTTTCAGTTTTCTCATTTCTAAAATAAATTATAAGAGATGATGGGATACCTCAGCAGTTGAGGGCTTGTCTTGCAGTCATGAGGTCCAGGATTCAATTCCTGGCCCCAGCCCATGCAAAGCCCATACACTGAACTTCAGGGCAACTGGTGACTAATGGGATAGCTGTGATGAAGGTTCTCACCTTCCATGCCCCCAGTTTGGTTCCTGCCCCACACATTCCCATAACCACCTGTGTGGAATGAAATCATGTCACAACTAATGATGTACAACTATGGAGACTGCTCTGGGCCCTCCCCCCTTCTCTCTCTCTCACCTTCTCTTAAACCAATCAATCTTTGTAAAAAACAAAATAAAATGAACGACAGCATTTATTTCACAGAATTGTGTGAAGAAAATTAGTTAAGGCTGTTTGAGACAGTGTTGGCTTATTGTAAGTGTTCCCTGAGTGCTATTCATTGTTACCACAAGAGGGTAACTGCCTGGTGTTTTCACATCCCACTGCCGTGTACAGAAAAATCAGTTGCCATACCAAGCTGAGGTTATTAACTGAATGGTAGCATGAGGGCACTAGGAAACGGTTAAAACAAGTAGACGCGGCATCAGGAGGTATGCACCTTTGTTCTCCTTCGCTAAAAGGACTTCGTTCTGAGACATGGTCAGAGGGCACTAGAAGCTGTTACCAGAAGGGAATGCTTGCTTTACATCATCCATGCTCTCTGACCCACAATGCTACCTAGCTACCTACCTACCTCAGTGCACCAGAATGCAATGTGCCTTCCTTGGGATGGGGCCCCACTGCAGATGAGGAACAGCCAATTCCAGACCCATTCACTTGGTATGAGAGTAGAACACGTCTGTCCCTATGATGGGAGTGACTTGGGTAACATGCCGTGGTAGTTTTTAAATATGTTCACAAATTCTTTGATACCCGTCTCTCTTTAAAAGATGGACCTTAATTCCTCTCTCCTAGAAAGTGATGAAGACTTAGTGACTCACTTCTAATGAACAGACTATGGTGGAAGTGACAGTATGTGACGTGCAAGTATTAGGTTGTAGATGGCATGGCAGCTTCCTCCTTGCTCTCTCTTATAGCTTCTGCTCTGGGGGAAGCCAGTCACCATGCCATGAGCTCAGTCAAGCAGCTGCACGGACAGAGGCCCACCAGGGGAACTGAGCCCATGGGAGTGGGCCCCCTTGAAGCAGATCCTCCAGCCCTAGTCAAGCCTTCAGATGACACAGCCTTGACCAACCACTTGACGGAAACCTCACAAGAGACCCTAAACCCCAATCGGCCAGGTGAGCCCTTCTGGAAAACTGTGTGATACAGTAAAAGTCTGTTGCTGGTTTGAGCCACTAAGTTTGGGGAAGTCTGTGAAGCACCAGCAGGTAACTAACGTACTGGCCTGGTAAAAGCTAAATGGACGTCTTCTGAAGGCCTGCGCAATGCATAAAAATGAAAGGGGACAGGGGTCCAGCTGAATGAAAATCAAGCCTTGAGCCACGAGAGAAGATGAGGACGTGAGGAATCCTTGAATTCTTAGTAATCTTGAAGGATACAGACTTTAGAGCCTAAAGTCCTGACTCTGATCCTGTCATTGCCACTGACTGGTTTTGTGGCATTGGATGGGTCCCTTAACTGGTCTTCCTCTCAGGGAAATAGGGAGAATGTGATGTCAAAGATCTAACACATGGGTCTTTGAGGGTTGGAGCTGTGACCCCTACATAACCTTCTCCTCCTAAGAAGACTGTGGGAGGACAAGCCCCAACCTTGACAAATTTCTCTTGAGTAGGAGACAGAAGTGAAAAAGAGAACCTGAACTTCAAGACCAAGGGGCCCTCCTGGTGAGAAGTCCTGACTCCTGTGACTTAATCTTCCTGCCCTGGGAGAGTGGAAACCAACCCCCACAACTAAGAATAGAAAGGAAGCCAGCCCCACGCCAGCCCTACCCCCCACCCCTGATGAAGCGCGTCTGGAGGACTTGTGGGCGCTCGGTTACTCCAGACCACTGGGCCCTGAGCTCTTCCCAGCACTGACCGGAAGACCTCAGGAGTGCACTTCACAACCTGCAGTGTCCTGCCCCCCTCCCCCGTGCTGTTTTCCTGTCATCAGCCCTGGGGGAAGACAGGGAACCTCAATCTCCTGCCTGCCCGCTACAATGAAGCTTTAGCAGAGGGAAATCAGTCTCATGTGAACTGCCCCGCTCCACAGTCACCCTCCTAAAGATGGGCACAGACCTGGGGGGCCTGGGGGCGGGGGCGGGGGGACTTGGGAGCTGATGGGCCACTCCAAGGGGGCTATCCCACACGTCCTGACATTCTTCATGGCCTGTTAGGAAGTAAAAGGACCTCAGGAAGCTTTCTTGGTCCCTGTTTGCTCAGCTTCTAAGAAATCATTCCTTCTTTTGTAGGAAGAAATATAAAATGATGTCTGATGTGTACATTGTCCTTTCCCTCAAGGAGCCCAAGGGAGTTTATCCACATTTTCCCCACAATCTGGTACAGTCAGCTTGCAGGCTCTGAATGCTCCTGATGCAGCTGAGGGAGGAAACAAAGCAGAGGAAGGCAGTGGTTCCACTCTCTCCACTACTCAAGGGGGCGATGGGCATCCCACCAGGTGGTCTTGCGCCACTGCCTAGGATCTGCTCATAGTTTACAGAACCAGCCTAGGGAGCGACAGTGCCGGAGCAATCAGTCAGAGGGCAGATGGAGGCAGAGACAGCTCTCAGCTGGGGGCGGGTAGAGATGAATCTGAATTCTGACCATTTCTCCTGGCCTCCCAAGTAGTCAAAAGCATGTGCCCTTGGCTCTCAGGCTGCCTCACTTCAGCTGAGTGGTTGATGTCTACTTAGTCTCTAGGACTTGGGAAATTTCCAAAAGCTGACCTGGAGCAAGTCCCTCTGCCTCAGTCTGAAACTCAAGTGACTGACATTCCTCACTCATAAAATGACAGCGATTTCTCCCATCTCTAAAGTTCTAGGAGCTGATAGCTGAAATGCTTGGATCTATAACAAGGGATACAGGGTAATCGGAATAGGCGCCGGAAGACCTGGGATGCACAGTGGCCCCTGGTATGATTTTGTGAATCCTAAACCTACACAACCGCTCTCCCTGGGGCCCTTTCAAGTGAGAGGCACCCACGTGGGACTGGCCTGCCCTGTGCTGCCCTACCACCCCTTCCCAAGCAGCTTTGTCATGTCCCTAGGGTTCTGTAGGAAAGACAAACAGACCATAGCTCTGAAATCTACAGGAAGCCTGCCTCTTCACCTGGGGTAATGGAAATCCAACTGTAAAACCCAAATGCTTGGAGAAAAGAAGGAGAAAAAGAGAAGACAGAGTTGCTGTGATTTTATAAGACATTTTTGCATGTGGAAATCATGCAAAACCAGAAATCATCCCTACAGTTCTTGGCATTTGGGCTTGATTTATCATGGGCTTTGATATATTACCATGACAAAATTCTACAAAGAGAATCATCAAAACATTGTGAGTTACTATAGACAGCCTCTTGGTTGATTTTTTTTTTTAAAGACAATTTTAAGTGTTTGCCAGGTGCATGTGTTTCTCTCTCTCTTTCTCTCTCCCCCACTCCCCTGCTCTCTCTCCCTCTCCCTTCCTCCCTCCCTCTCTCTCTCTTGTCAGGGTTTAGCATTCACATACTCAGTCAGTCTTAGACAAGCCTCATGCAATATTAAAATGTTTCTGCAACCCTTTCTGTGCATGAAGCAGCAGCAAATGTTCCTGGTGTGCAAGGACCAAGGAGAATAATGCACTTACACTCTCAGGAGAAAGTCCGACACCAGAGAAACTCCTGTCTTGCCCTCCAAGATTAATCAGAGCAATAAATCAGACCTCATTCTCCCTGGCTACCTGTCAACTCCGTGGGAACCCCAAGTACAGACTGAGCACTGAAAAGAGGCATCACCTGGCTTCTAGGCTGTAAGAAGCAGAGACCTCGGCTGGCACTCAGACAGCTTTTATCTCCGCTCATGGCTGCAATTCTACAGGCACCAACTATGCTGATATTAGTCAGGTGTCAAACTCTAAACCCATTTAAGGGGCACGTTAATGGTGAGACATTTCAGAAAGGGTTGCCTTCAGCTTCTGCACTCTTACAAGAGACTTATTTCCAAATATACAAACCTATATCAAAGTATTGGAGACTAATAGAGAAATCAGTCTAATCCAGTACCTTTCAACCAATGATCATTAGGTATGTATTTGATGAAACAAATATTACTAGAAGGAAAATAGAGGTTTAGAGATAACAAGTAATGATCTCAAAACAGCACACAGTTCAGAAGCAGTTCTAGATACACAGCTTTTCCCAAGCCCAGGAAAATTAGAACATCAGAGGTGGAAGGGAAGGCCTCCAAGATCATTTTCTATGTGGGGGGTCAAGGTCCAGAGAGACTAAGGAGTTTATTCAAAACCTCTAATTTGTGGTTCACCATCTAATGCAAAACCCAGTGACCTTCTGAGAAGAAGGGACAAGCCAAACACTTCCAACAAGAAACATACTTGCTCCCTCTGGTTCACTAATGATGTGATGTTCTCTAATGCACAGGTCTTCTCGGCTTGTGAGCCGCTATCAAATGGTGAAGTCTTTGCAGCATTTACATATTAGGTGTGCTTTTAGATGATTAGTTCTAGTACTGAGTCAATCTGTTTGCGAGCTCTGTTGGCTGAGGGCAGGGTCAGGGACCTAATTAAAAGGCCCAAGCCCCATCTGAGGTGATTTAGTGTCCATTCGGAGAAACTAGTTCCATAGCTCAAAAAAACTTCCCACCACTGGCTTTCCAAGGGATAGAGGGTGGATATGGCTGAACAAAACCAGCTGTAGTCTTAAGGCCAGCTGAAGCTGAACTTGTATATTCTGCCAAGACAAGGAAGCTGGGTGGGAAGCAGCCCAGGCGGTTGTTTATAAGGGCCAAGAGCAAGAGCATGCCTTCCTCTCAGTCCCACTGCCTGAGATCACTACCAAGCAAGGCTGTACATGCTTTGAGTTGTTGCAGCTGTTTGGGGGACAGTTTATTTAGCATCAAATTATAGGCCTGCACTTTCATGAATGAAGTGGGTCCACTACTAAAATCACTTCCCACTACAAAAGGTAGTTCATTCTTCATTAGGCTACTTCTCAGTGAACAGTGAACCTTCCTTCTACTACTGAGTTCTGGTGTTAGAAAAATCCCATGGTACCATCGCAAGGCTGTCCCAGATCCTCTGAAGCCTGCTGTCCCAAGCTGTGGGCACATGAATCTCCTCCTCAGCCTAGTACGGCCCTGATCTGTGAGGATCTCTACCCCATTAGATTTTTGAGCTCTCTCTCTCTCAGTAAACACTCTGGGCTGTGGAAGCACCGGAGCTGTCAGCCTCTGAGTAAAGATTTGAGATCTCCATTAAGTTGATGCCATAATTTTCTGTCTCTCCCAAGGTTTTGCTTTCCCATCTAGATACCTTTCATCATTCCTTTGGCAAACCAAAGTGGCATGGAGCCGTGGCTGCCGAGAAGTTAACGTTGACTTGGCTCCGATTTTGAAGACAGAGTGTTTGTGTAGCTTCTCTCCCCCTCTGTTCAATGTGGAGTGGATGTTTTAGTGAGGCTCTTGGCTGTAAATATCTTTTGGAAAACTTATTTTCAATCATTTCTTTCATCTCTGTGAACAAATGCATTCTTTGTCCTTCACAAAGACACCAATGGCAAAGAGCTCTCTCTCCTTTCAAGTGAGTTAATCACTGCAAGGGAAAATAATTCCCAAACTTCAAAATGTAGGGTTGCTGCTAATGTAGTCTAGGAAAAATAATCACTGGTCCATTTCCAGGATGTGGGTACACCAACATGTCCCATTGACAGTCATTGCCTCCCCACTTCCCCACTGGGGAAGTAGATCTAACACTGTCAAAAAATACTTCAGTTAAGAAGAGTCCTACTGGTGCAAGGTCTTCTCCAGTCCCAGCCCAGGGCTCTTGAGATGCTAGCTATTCAAGGTGATCCAGTAACCGACAGCATCCACAGGGCCTGGGAGACTGTTGGAAATGCAGGGTCCCAGGCCTCACCTCTGATCTCCTGAATCAGAATCTGCTTTTCAACAGGATCCCTAGGAGATATGCATACACATTAAATTTTGAGAAGTGTGCTTTGGTCTTGTTCCTCCTATGCCTTTAGGTATGAGGAGTCTACTATAAGCTGAGATCCTAGTACCTAATCAGCTCCTCTCCTGTTTTTCCTGTTTGTACTGTGTCCCATAATGACCTGGTCCCAACATTGTTGACCCAAGTCAGTCTATATTTTTGGCTTCTCATCCCACCTTCATTCTAATTTGCAGTGTCTTCCCACGGTTCAGTACCTAACAGTTAGCCTTAGCTATTGATAAAAATCACTTAACCTGTCTAGGCTACCATTTCCCGAGATGCTAAATAGTGATATACGTATGTGTCACTCTCTATGGGACACATATGCCAGGAGGACAAATGAGGTCATCCATATTTAATAGTGCTCATTATTATACAGCAACTGCAAGGCATTATTTGTGAGCATCTGTCAGGGTTAATGGCCACCAGCTCCTGAATAGGCTAACCATTCTTATCATACACTTATTACTGAGACTGTCAGAAAAGCTGAGGTTTCACAATGCTCTCCAATGAGGTAAGGTCTTATTCAGAGCTTTCGGTGACCTTAACAGATTTTATGAAGAACCTCTAGCAACAGGAAAGGAATCTGGAGTAACGGTGAATCTTGACTGTATTGGGTTGCCACATCCCCAATTGTCATCTCCATGGAAATGGACAAGCAAGGGAAGGTCATGATAGACAGATAAAAGGTCTGTATAAGAATCTGCATACAAATAAACAAATGGGACCTTATCAAGCTAAAAAGCTTCTGTGCTGCAAAGGAAACCATCAACAAAGCAAAGAGGCAACCAACCAACTGGGAGAAAATATTTGCAAACAATGCCTCTGATAAGGGGCTAATATCAAAAATATACAAAGAACTTGTACAACTCAACAAGAAAAAAAACAAGCAGTCCAATTAAAAAATGGGCAGATGACCTTAACAGACACTTCTCTCAGGAAGACATACATATGGCCAACAGATATATGAAAATATGCTCATCTTCACTAGCAATTAGGGAGATGCAAATAAAAACCACAATGAGATACCATCTTACACCTGTTAGAATGGCTATCATCAACAAGACAAGGGATAACAAGTGCTGGAGAGGCTGTGGACAAAAAGGAACCCTCATACACTGCTGGTGGGAATGTAAACTGGTACAACCACTATGGAAGGCTGTATGGAGATTCCTCAAAAA